>JANJGN010000129.1:0-197500 GCA_026770705.1 Isurus oxyrinchus
GTGGCTAGAGAGAGAGAGAGAGACAGAGGGTGGCTAGAGAGAGAGAGAGAGACAGAGGGTGGCTAGAGAGAGAGAGAGAGACAGAGGGTGGCTAGAGAGAGAGAGAGAGACAGGGTGGCTAGAGAGAGAGAGAGAGAGACAGAGGGTGGCTAGAGAGAGAGAGAGAGAGACAGAGGGTGGCTAGAGAGAGAGAGAGAGAGACAGAGGGTGGCTAGAGAGAGAGAGAGAGAGACAGAGGGTGGCTAGAGAGAGAGAGAGAGACAGAGGGTGGCTAGAGAGAGAGAGAGACAGAGGGTGGCTAGAGAGAGAGAGACAGAGGGTGGGGAGAGAGAGAGAGAGAGAGAGAGAGACAGACAGGGTGGCTAGAGAGAGAGAGAGAGACAGAGGGTGGCTAGAGAGAGAGAGAGGGTGGGTAGGGAGAGAGAGAGAGGGAGACAGCGGATGGGTAGAGAGAGAGAGACAGCGGATGGGTAGAGAGAGAGAGACAGAGGATGGGTAGAGAGAGAGAGAGAGGGTGTCTAGAGAGAGAGAGAGAGGGTGGCTAGAGAGAGAGAGAGGGTGGCTAGAGAGAGAGAGAGGGTGGCTAGAGAGAGAGAGAGGGTGGCTAGAGAGAGAGAGAGGGTGGCTAGAGAGAGAGAGGGTGGCTAGAGAGAGAGAGAGAGTGGCTAGAGAGAGAGAGGGTGGCTAGAGAGAGAGAGAGAGGGTGGCTAGAGAGAGAGAGAGGGTGGCTAGAGAGAGAGAGAGGGTGGCTAGAGAGAGAGAGAGGGTGGCTAGAGAGAGAGAGAGGGTGGCTAGAGAGGGAGAGAGGGTGGCTAGAGAGAGAGAGAGGGAGACAGCGGATGGGTAGAGAGAGAGAGACAGAGAGACAGCGGATGGGTAGAGAGAGAGACAGCGGATGGGTAGAGAGAGAGAGACAGAGGATGGGTAGAGAGAGAGAGACAGAGGATGGGTAGAGAGAGAGACAGAGGATGGGTAGAGAAAGACAGAGGGTGGCTAGAGAGAGAGAGAGACAGAGGGTGGCTAGAGAGAGAGAGAGAGACAGAGGGTGGCTAGAGAGAGAGAGAGAGAGACAGAGGGTGGCTAGAGAGAGAGAGAGAGAGACAGAGGGTGGCTAGAGAGAGAGAGAGAGAGACAGAGGGTGGCTAGAGAGAGAGAGAGAGAGACAGAGGGTGGCTAGAGAGAGAGAGAGAGAGACAGAGGGTGGCTAGAGAGAGAGAGAGAGAGACAAAGGGTGGCTAGAGAGAGAGAGAGAGAGAAAGAGGGTGGCTAGAGAGGGAGAGAGAGAGACAGAGGGTGGCTAGAGAGAGAGAGAGACAGAGGATGGCTAGAGAGAGAGAGAGACACAGAGGGTGGCTAGAGAGAGAGAGAGACAGAGGGTGGGGAGAGAGAGAGAGAGAGAGAGAGACAGACAGAGGGTGGCTAGAGAGAGAGAGAGAGAGAGAGACAGAGGGTGGCTAGAGAGAGAAAGAGAGGGTGGGTAGGGAGAGAGAGAGAGGGAGACAGCGGATGGGTAGAGAGAGAGACGGAGGATGGGTAGAGAGAGAGACAGAGGATGGGTAGAGAGAGAGACAGAGGATGGGTAGAGAGAGAGACAGAGGATGGGTAGAGAGAGAGAGACAGAGGGTGGCTAGAGAGAGAGAGAGAGACAGAGGGTGGCTAGAGAGAGAGAGAGACAGAGGGTGGCTAGAGAGAGAGAGAGAGAGACAGAGGGTGGCTAGAGAGAGAGAGAGACAGAGGGTGGCTAGAGAGAGAGAGGGTGGGGAGAGAGAGAGAGAGAGACAGACAGAGGGTGGCTAGAGAGAGAGAGAGAGAGACAGACAGAGGGTGGCTAGAGAGAGAGAGAGACAGAGGGTGGCTAGAGAGAGAGAGGGTGGGGAGAGAGAGAGAGAGAGAGAGACAGACAGAGGGTGGCTAGAGAGAGAGAGAGAGAGACAGACAGAGGGTGGCTAGAGAGAGAGAGAGGGTGGCTAGAGAGAGAGAGAGGGTAGCTAGAGAGAGAGAGAGGGTGGCTAGAGATAGAGAGATGGTGGCTAGAGAGAGAGAGAGGGTGGCTAGAGAGAGAGAGAGGGTGGCTAGAGAGAGAGAGAGGGTGGCTAGAGAGAGAGAGAGGGTGGCTAGAGAGAGAGAGAGGGTGGCTAGAGAGAGAGAGGGTGGCTAGAGAGAGAGAGAGGGTGGCTAGAGAGAGGGTGGCTAGAGAGAGAGAGAGGGTGGCTAGAGAGAGAGAGAGGGTGGCTAGAGAGAGGGTGGCTAGAGAGAGAGAGAGGGTGGCTAGAGAGAGAGAGAGGGTGGCTAGAGAGAGAGAGAGAGGGTGGCTAGAGAGAGAGAGAGGGTGGCTAGAGAGAGAGAGAGGGTGGCTAGAGAGAGAGAGAGGGTGGCTAGAGAGAGAGAGAGGGTGGCTAGAGAGAGAGAGAGGGTGGCTAGAGAGAGAGAGAGGGTGGCTAGAGAGAGAGAGAGGGTGGCTAGAGAGAGAGAGAGGGTGGCTAGAGAGAGAGAGAGAGGGTGGCTAGAGAGAGAGAGAGGGTGGCTAGAGAGAGAGAGAGGGTGGCTAGAGAGAGAGAGAGGGTGGCTAGAGAGAGAGAGAGGGTGGCTAGAGAGAGAGAGAGGGTGGCTAGAGAGAGAGAGAGGGTGGCTAGAGAGAGAGAGAGGGTGGCTAGAGAGAGAGAGAGGGTGGCTAGAGAGAGAGAGAGGGTGGCTAGAGAGAGAGAGAGGGTGGCTAGAGAGAGAGAGAGGGTGGCTAGAGAGAGAGAGAGGGTGGCTAGAGAGAGAGAGAGGGTGGCTAGAGAGAGAGAGAGGGTGGCTAGAGAGAGAGAGAGGGTGGCTAGAGAGAGAGAGAGGGTGGCTAGAGAGAGAGAGAGGGTGGCTAGAGAGAGAGAGAGGGTGGCTAGAGAGAGAGAGAGGGTGGCTAGAGAGAGAGAGAGGGTGGCTAGAGAGAGAGAGAGGGTGGCTAGAGAGAGAGAGAGGGTGGCTAGAGAGAGAGAGAGGGTGGCTAGAGAGAGAGAGAGGGTGGCTAGAGAGAGAGAGAGGGTGGCTAGAGAGAGAGAGAGGGTGGCTAGAGAGAGAGAGAGGGTGGCTAGAGAGAGAGAGAGGGTG
This sequence comes from Isurus oxyrinchus, assembly GCA_026770705.1. Classification (NCBI taxonomy): domain Eukaryota; kingdom Metazoa; phylum Chordata; class Chondrichthyes; order Lamniformes; family Lamnidae; genus Isurus; species Isurus oxyrinchus. The sequence goes on from JANJGN010000129.1 coordinate 3,091, forward strand.
GCTAGAGAGAGAGAGAGGGTGGCTAGAGAGAGAGAGAGGGTGGCTAGAGAGAGAGAGAGGGTGGCTAGAGAGAGAGAGAGGGTGGCTAGAGAGAGAGAGAGGGTGGCTAGAGAGAGAGAGAGGGTGGCTAGAGAGAGAGAGAGGGTGGCTAGAGAGAGAGAGAGGGTGGCTAGAGAGAGAGAGAGGGTGGCTAGAGAGAGAGAGAGGGTGGCTAGAGAGAGAGAGAGGGTGGCTAGAGAGAGACAGCGGATGGGTAGAGAGAGAGAGACAGAGGGTGGCTAGAGAGAGAGAGAGAGAGACAGAGGGTGGCTAGAGAGAGAGAGAGAGAGAGAGACAGAGGGTGGCTAGAGAGAGAGAGAGAGAGACAGAGGGTGGCTAGAGAGAGAGAGAGAGAGGGAGACAGCGGATGGGTAGAGAGAGAGAGACAGCGGATGGGTAGAGAGAGAGAGACAGAGGGTGGCTAGAGAGAGAGAGAGAGAGACAGAGGGTGGCTAGATAGAGAGAGAGAGAGAGACAGAGGGTGGCTAGAGAGAGAGAGAGAGAGGGAGACAGCGGATGGGTAGAGAGAGAGAGACAGCGGATGGGTAGAGAGAGAGAGACAGAGGGTGGCTAGAGAGAGAGAGAGAGAGACAGAGGGTGGCTAGATAGAGAGAGAGAGAGAGACAGAGGGTGGCTAGAGAGAGTGAGAGAGAGACAGAGGGTGGCTAGAGAGAGAGAGAGAGGGAGACAGCGGATGGGTAGAGAGAGAGAGACAGCGGATGGGTAGAGAGAGAGAGACAGAGGGTGGCTAGAGAGAGAGAGACAGAGAGACAGAGGGTGGCTAGAGAGAGAGACAGAGGGTGGCTAGAGAGAGAGAGACAGAGGGTGGCTAGAGAGAGAGAGAGAGAGAGACAGAGGGTGGCTAGAGAGAGAGAGAGAGAGACAGAGGGTGGCTAGAGAGAGAGAGAGAGAGAGACAGAGGGTGGCTAGAGAGAGAGAGACAGAGGGTGGCTAGAGAGAGAGAGAGAGAGACAGAGGGTGGCTAGAGAGAGAGAGAGAGACAGAGGGTGGCTAGAGAGAGAGAGAGAGACAGAGGGTGGCTAGAGAGAGAGAGAGAGAGACAGAGGGTGGCTAGAGAGAGAGAGAGAGAGAGACAGAGGGTGGCTAGAGAGAGAGAGAGAGAGACAGAGGGTGGCTAGAGAGAGAGAGAGACAGAGGGTGGCTAGAGAGAGAGAGAGAGACAGAGGGTGGCTAGAGAGAGAGAGAGAGAGATAGAGGGTGGCTAGAGAGAGTGAGAGGGAGACAGAGGGTGGCTAGAGAGAGTGAGAGGGAGACAGAGGGTGGCTAGAGAGAGTGAGAGGGAGACAGAGGGTGGCTAGAGAGAGTGAGAGGGAGACAGAGGGTGGCTAGAGAGAGTGAGAGGGAGACAGAGGGTGGCTAGACAGAGTGAGAGAGAGACAGAGGGTGGCTAGAGAGAGAGAGAGACAGAGGGTGGCTAGAGAGAGAGAGAGAGAGACAGAGGGTGGCTAGAGAGAGTGAGAGAGAGACAGAGGGTGGCTAGAGAGAGAGAGAGAGGGAGACAGCGGATGGGTAGAGAGAGAGAGACAGCGGATGGGTAGAGAGAGAGAGACAGAGGGTGGCTAGAGAGAGAGAGAGAGAGACCGAGGGTGGCTAGAGAGAGAGAGAGAGACAGAGGGTGGCTAGAGAGAGAGAGAGAGAGAGAGACAGAGGTTGGCTAGAGAGAGAGAGAGAGAGACAGAGGGTGGCTAGAGAGAGAGAGAGAGAGACAGAGGGTGGCTAGAGAGAGAGAGAGAGACAGAGGGTGGCTAGAGAGAGAGAGAGAGAGAGACAGAGGGTGGCTAGAGAGAGAGAGAGAGAGACAGAGGGTGGCTAGAGAGAGTGAGAGAGAGACAGAGGGTGGCTAGAGAGAGTGAGAGAGAGACAGAGGGTGGCTAGAGAGAGTGAGAGAGAGACAGAGGGTGGCTAGAGAGAGAGAGAGACAGAGGGTGGCTAGAGAGAGAGAGAGAGAGAGACAGAGGGTGGCTAGAGAGAGTGAGAGAGAGACAGAGGGTGGCTAGAGATAGTGAGAGAGAGACAGAGGGTGGCTAGAGAGAGAGAGAGACAGAGGGTGGCTAGAGAGAGAGAGAGACAGAGGGTGGCTAGAGAGAGAGAGAGAGAGACAGAGGGTGGCTAGAGAGAGAGAGAGAGAGGGACACAGCGGATGGGTAGAGAGAGAGAGACAGCGGATGGGTAGAGAGAGAGAGACAGAGGGTGGCTAGAGAGAGAGAGAGAGAGACAGAGGGTGGCCAGAGAGAGAGAGAGAGAGACAGAGGGTGGCTCGAGAGAGAGAGAGAGAGACAGAGGGTGGCTCGAGAGAGAGAGAGAGACAGAGGGTGGCTAGAGAGAGAGAGAGAGAGACAGAGGGTGGCTAGAGAGAGAGAGAGAGAGAGAGAGACAGAGGGTGGCTAGAGAGAGAGAGAGAGAGACAGAGGGTGGCTAGAGAGAGAGAGAGACAGAGGGTGGCTAGAGAGAGAGAGACAGAGGGTGGCTAGAGAGAGAGAGAGAGAGAGAGACAGAGGGTGGCTAGAGAGAGAGAGAGAGAGACAGAGGGTGGCTAGAGAGAGAGAGAGAGAGAGACAGAGGGTGGCTAGAGAGAGAGAGAGAGACAGTGTGGCTAGAGAGAGAGAGACAGAGGGTGGCTAGAGAGAGAGAGGGTGGCGAGAGAGAGAGAGAGAGAGACAGACAGAGGGTGGCTAGAGAGAGAGAGAGAGAGACAGACAGAGGGTGGCTAGAGAGAGAGAGAGTGTGGCTACAGAGAGAGAGTGGGTGGCTAGAGAGAGACGGAGGGTGGCTAGAGAGAGAGAGAGAGACAGAGGGTGGCTAGAGAGAGAGAGACAGAGGGTGGCTAGAGAGAGAGAGACAGAGGGTGGGGAGAGAGAGAGAGAGAGAGAGACAGACAGACAGAGGGTGGCTAGAGAGAGAGAGAGAGAGAGACAGGGTGGCTAGAGAGAGAGAGAGGGTGGGTAGGGAGAGAGAGAGAGGGAGACAGCGGATGGGTAGAGAGAGAGAGACAGCGGATGGGTAGAGAGAGACAGAGGATGGGTAGAGAGAGAGACAGAGGGTGGCTAGAGAGAGAGAGAGAGAGAGGGTGGCTAGAGAGAGAGAGAGGGTGGCTAGAGAGAGAGAGAGAGGGTGGCTAGAGAGAGAGAGAGGGTGGCTAGAGAGAGAGAGAGGGTGGCTAGAGAGAGAGAGAGGGTGGCTAGAGAGAGAGAGAGGGTGGCTAGAGAGAGAGAGAGGGTGGCTAGAGAGAGAGAGAGGGTGGCTAGAGAGAGAGAGAGGGTGGCTAGAGAGAGAGAGAGGGTGGCTAGAGAGAGAGAGAGAGGGTGGCTAGAGAGAGAGAGAGGGTGGCTAGAGAGAGAGAGAGGGTGGCTAGAGAGAGAGAGACAGCGGATGGGTAGAGAGAGAGAGACAGCGGATGGGTAGAGAGAGAGAGACAGCGGATGGGTAGAGAGAGAGAGACAGCGGATGGGTAGAGAGAGAGAGACAGCGGATGGGTAGAGAGAGAGAGACAGCGGATGGGTAGAGAGAGAGAGACAGCGGATGGGTAGAGAGAGAGAGACAGCGGATGGGTAGAGAGAGAGAGACAGCGGATGGGTAGAGAGAGAGAGACAGCGGATGGGTAGAGAGAGAGAGACAGCGGATGGGTAGAGAGAGAGAGACAGCGGATGGGTAGAGAGAGAGAGACAGCGGATGGGTAGAGAGAGAGAGACAGCGGATGGGTAGAGAGAGAGAGACAGCGGATGGGTAGAGAGAGAGAGACAGCGGATGGGTAGAGAGAGAGAGACAGCGGATGGGTAGAGAGAGAGAGACAGCGGATGGGTAGAGAGAGAGAGACAGCGGATGGGTAGAGAGAGAGAGACAGCGGATGGGTAGAGAGAGAGAGACAGCGGATGGGTAGAGAGAGAGAGACAGCGGATGGGTAGAGAGAGAGAGACAGCGGATGGGTAGAGAGAGAGAGACAGCGGATGGGTAGAGAGAGAGAGACAGCGGATGGGTAGAGAGAGAGAGACAGCGGATGGGTAGAGAGAGAGAGACAGCGGATGGGTAGAGAGAGAGAGACAGCGGATGGGTAGAGAGAGAGAGACAGCGGATGGGTAGAGAGAGAGAGACAGCGGATGGGTAGAGAGAGAGAGACAGCGGATGGGTAGAGAGAGAGAGACAGCGGATGGGTAGAGAGAGAGAGACAGCGGATGGGTAGAGAGAGAGAGACAGCGGATGGGTAGAGAGAGAGAGACAGCGGATGGGTAGAGAGAGAGAGACAGCGGATGGGTAGAGAGAGAGAGACAGCGGATGGGTAGAGAGAGAGAGACAGCGGATGGGTAGAGAGAGAGAGACAGCGGATGGGTAGAGAGAGAGAGACAGCGGATGGGTAGAGAGAGAGAGACAGCGGATGGGTAGAGAGAGAGAGACAGCGGATGGGTAGAGAGAGAGAGACAGCGGATGGGTAGAGAGAGAGAGACAGCGGATGGGTAGAGAGAGAGAGACAGCGGATGGGTAGAGAGAGAGAGACAGCGGATGGGTAGAGAGAGAGAGACAGCGGATGGGTAGAGAGAGAGAGACAGCGGATGGGTAGAGAGAGAGAGACAGCGGATGGGTAGAGAGAGAGAGACAGCGGATGGGTAGAGAGAGAGAGACAGCGGATGGGTAGAGAGAGAGAGACAGCGGATGGGTAGAGAGAGAGAGACAGCGGATGGGTAGAGAGAGAGAGACAGCGGATGGGTAGAGAGAGAGAGACAGCGGATGGGTAGAGAGAGAGAGACAGCGGATGGGTAGAGAGAGAGAGACAGCGGATGGGTAGAGAGAGAGAGACAGCGGATGGGTAGAGAGAGAGAGACAGCGGATGGGTAGAGAGAGAGAGACAGCGGATGGGTAGAGAGAGAGAGACAGCGGATGGGTAGAGAGAGAGAGACAGCGGATGGGTAGAGAGAGAGAGACAGCGGATGGGTAGAGAGAGAGAGACAGCGGATGGGTAGAGAGAGAGAGACAGCGGATGGGTAGAGAGAGAGAGACAGCGGATGGGTAGAGAGAGAGAGACAGCGGATGGGTAGAGAGAGAGAGACAGCGGATGGGTAGAGAGAGAGAGACAGCGGATGGGTAGAGAGAGAGAGACAGCGGATGGGTAGAGAGAGAGAGACAGCGGATGGGTAGAGAGAGAGAGACAGCGGATGGGTAGAGAGAGAGAGACAGCGGATGGGTAGAGAGAGAGAGACAGCGGATGGGTAGAGAGAGAGAGACAGCGGATGGGTAGAGAGAGAGAGACAGCGGATGGGTAGAGAGAGAGAGACAGCGGATGGGTAGAGAGAGAGAGACAGCGGATGGGTAGAGAGAGAGAGACAGCGGATGGGTAGAGAGAGAGAGACAGCGGATGGGTAGAGAGAGAGAGACAGCGGATGGGTAGAGAGAGAGAGACAGCGGATGGGTAGAGAGAGAGAGACAGCGGATGGGTAGAGAGAGAGAGACAGCGGATGGGTAGAGAGAGAGAGACAGCGGATGGGTAGAGAGAGAGAGACAGCGGATGGGTAGAGAGAGAGAGACAGCGGATGGGTAGAGAGAGAGAGACAGCGGATGGGTAGAGAGAGAGAGACAGCGGATGGGTAGAGAGAGAGAGACAGCGGATGGGTAGAGAGAGAGAGACAGCGGATGGGTAGAGAGAGAGAGACAGCGGATGGGTAGAGAGAGAGAGACAGCGGATGGGTAGAGAGAGAGAGACAGCGGATGGGTAGAGAGAGAGAGACAGCGGATGGGTAGAGAGAGAGAGACAGCGGATGGGTAGAGAGAGAGAGACAGCGGATGGGTAGAGAGAGAGAGACAGCGGATGGGTAGAGAGAGAGAGACAGCGGATGGGTAGAGAGAGAGAGACAGCGGATGGGTAGAGAGAGAGAGACAGCGGATGGGTAGAGAGAGAGAGACAGCGGATGGGTAGAGAGAGAGAGACAGCGGATGGGTAGAGAGAGAGAGACAGCGGATGGGTAGAGAGAGAGAGACAGCGGATGGGTAGAGAGAGAGAGACAGCGGATGGGTAGAGAGAGAGAGACAGGGTGGCTAGAGAGAGAGACAGGGTGGCTAGAGAGAGAGAGAGAGGGTGGCTAGAGAGAGAGAGAGAGGGTGGCTAGAGAGAGAGAGAGAGAGACAGACAGAGGGTGGCTAGAGAGAGAGAGAGAGAGACAGACAGAGGGTGGCTAGAGAGAGAGAGAGAGAGACAGAGGGTGGCTAGAGAGAGAGAGAGAGAGACAGAGGGTGGCTAGAGAGAGAGAGAGAGACAGAGGGTGGCTAGAGAGAGAGAGAGAGAGACAGAGGGTGGCTAGAGAGAGAGAGAGAGAGACAGAGGGTGGCTAGAGAGAGAGAGAGAGAGACACAGAGGGTGGCTAGAGAGAGAGAGAGAGAGACACAGAGGGTGGCTAGAGAGAGAGAGAGAGACACAGAGGGTGGCTAGAGAGAGAGAGAGAGACACAGAGGGTGGCTAGAGAGAGAGAGAGAGACAGAGGGTGGCTAGAGAGAGAGAGAGACAGAGGGTGGCTAGAGAGAGAGAGACAGAGGGTGGGGAGAGAGAGAGAGAGAGAGAGACAGATAGGGTGGCTAGAGAGAGAGAGAGAGAGAGAGACAGAGGGTGGCTAGAGAGAGAGAGAGGGTGGGTAGGGAGAGAGAGAGGGAGACAGCGGATGGGTAGTGAGAGAGAGACAGCGGATGGGTAGAGAGAGAGAGACAGAGGATGGGTAGAGAGAGAGACAGAGGGTGGCTAGAGAGAGAGAGAGAGAGAGAGGGTGGCTAGAGAGAGAGAGAGGGTGGCTAGAGAGAGAGAGGGTGGCTAGAGAGAGAGAGAGAGGGTGGCTAGAGAGAGAGAGAGAGGGTGGCTAGAGAGAGAGAGAGGGTGGCTAGAGAGAGAGAGAGGGTGGCTAGAGAGAGAGAGGGTGGCTAGAGAGAGAGAGAGGGTGGCTAGAGAGAGAGAGAGGGTGGCTAGAGAGAGAGAGAGGGTGGCTAGAGAGAGAGAGAGGGTGGCTAGAGAGAGAGAGAGAGGGTGGCTAGAGAGAGAGAGAGGGTGGCTAGAGAGAGAGAGAGGGTGGCTAGAGAGAGAGAGAGGGTGGCTAGAGAGAGAGAGAGGGTGGCTAGAGAGAGAGAGAGGGTGGCTAGAGAGAGAGAGAGGGTGGCTAGAGAGAGAGAGAGGGTGGCTAGAGAGAGAGAGAGAGGGTGGCTAGAGAGAGAGAGAGAGGGTGGCTAGAGAGAGAGAGAGGAGGGTGGCTAGAGAGAGAGAGAGAGGGTGGCTAGAGAGAGAGAGAGAGGGTGGCTAGAGAGAGAGAGAGAGGGTGGCTAGAGAGAGAGAGAGAGGGTGGCTAGAGAGAGAGAGAGAGGGTGGCTAGAGAGAGAGAGAGAGGGTGGCTAGAGAGAGAGAGAGAGGGTGGCTAGAGAGAGAGAGAGGGTGGCTAGAGAGAGAGAGAGGGAGGGAGACAGCGGATGGGTAGAGAGAGAGAGACAGCGGATGGGTAGAGAGAGAGAGACAGAGGATGGGTAGAGAGAGAGAGACAGAGGATGTGTAGAGAGAGAGACAGAGGATGTGTAGAGAGAGAGACAGAGGATGGGTAGAGAGAGAGACAGAGGATGGGTAGAGAGAGAGACAGAGGATGGGTAGAGAGAGAGACAGAGGATGGGTAGAGAGAGAGACAGAGGATGGGTAGAGAGAGAGACAGAGGATGGGTAGAGAGAGACAGAGGGTGGCTAGAGAGAGAGAGAGAGACAGGGTGGCTAGAGAGAGAGAGAGAGACAGAGGGTGGCTAGAGAGAGAGAGAGAGAGACAGAGGGTGGCTAGAGAGAGAGAGACAGAGGGTGGCTAGAGAGAGAGAGACAGAGGGTGGCTAGAGAGAGAGAGAGAGTGACAGAGGGTGGCGAGAGAGAGAGAGAGAGACAGAGGGTGGCTAGAGAGAGAGAGAGAGACAGAGGGTGGCTAGAGAGAGAGAGAGAGACAGAGGGTGGCTAGAGAGAGAGACAGAGGGTGGGGAGAGAGAGAGAGAGAGACAGACAGAGGGTGGCTAGAGAGAGAGAGAGAGAGAGACAGAGGGTGGCTAGAGAGAGAGAGGGTGGGTAGGGAGAGAGAGAGAGGGAGACAGCGGATGGGTAGAGAGAGAGAGACAGAGGATGGGTAGAGAGAGAGACAGGATGGGTAGAGAGAGAGACAGAGGATGGGTAGAGAGAGAGACAGAGGATGGGTAGAGAGAGAGAGAGAGACAGAGGGTGGCTAGAGAGAGAGAGAGAGACAGAGGGTGGCTAGAGAGAGAGAGACAGAGGGTGGCTGGAGAGAGAGAGGGTGGGGAGAGAGAGAGAGAGAGACAGACAGGGTGGCTAGAGAGAGAGAGAGAGAGACAGACAGAGGGTGGCTAGAGAGAGAGAGATTGTGGCTAGAGAGAGAGAGAGGGTGGCTAGAGAGAGAGAGGGTGGCTAGAGAGAGAGAGAGGGTGGCTTGAGAGAGAGAGAGGGTGGCTAGGGAGAGAGAGAGGGTGGCTAGGGAGAGAGAGAGGGTGGCTAGAGAGAGAGAGGGTGGCTAGAGAGAGAGAGAGGGTGGCTAGAGAGAGAGGGTGGCTAGAGAGAGAGAGAGGGTGGCTAGAGAGAGAGAGAGGGTGGCTAGAGAGAGAGAGGGTGGCTAGAGAGAGAGAGGGTGTGGCTGGAGAGAGAGAGAGGGTGGCTGGAGAGAGAGAGAGGGTGGCTGGAGAGAGAGAGAGGGTGGCTGGAGAGAGAGAGAGGGTGGCTGGAGAGAGAGAGAGGGTGGCTGGAGAGAGAGAGAGGGTGGCTGGAGAGAGAGAGAGAGGGTGGCTGGAGAGAGAGAGAGGGTGGCTGGAGAGAGAGAGAGGGTGGCTGGAGAGAGAGAGAGGGTGGCTGGAGAGAGAGAGAGGGTGGCTGGAGAGAGAGAGAGGGTGGCTGGAGAGAGAGAGAGGGTGGCTGGAGAGAGAGAGAGGGTGGCTGGAGAGAGAGAGAGGGTGGCTGGAGAGAGAGAGAGGGTGGCTGGAGAGAGAGAGAGGGTGGCTGGAGAGAGAGAGAGGGTGGCTGGAGAGAGAGAGAGGGTGGCTGGAGAGAGAGAGAGGGTGGCTGGAGAGAGAGAGAGGGTGGCTGGAGAGAGAGAGAGGGTGGCTGGAGAGAGAGAGAGGGTGGCTGGAGAGAGAGAGAGGGTGGCTGGAGAGAGAGAGAGGGTGGCTGGAGAGAGAGAGAGGGTGGCTGGAGAGAGAGAGAGGGTGGCTGGAGAGAGAGAGAGGGTGGCTGGAGAGAGAGAGAGGGTGGCTGGAGAGAGAGAGAGGGTGGCTGGAGAGAGAGAGAGGGTGGCTGGAGAGAGAGAGAGGGTGGCTGGAGAGAGAGAGAGGGTGGCTGGAGAGAGAGAGAGGGTGGCTGGAGAGAGAGAGAGGGTGGCTGGAGAGAGAGAGAGGGTGGCTGGAGAGAGAGAGAGGGCGGCTGGAGAGAGAGAGAGGGCGGCTGGAGAGAGAGAGAGGGCGGCTGGAGAGAGAGAGAGGGCGGCTGGAGAGAGAGAGAGGGCGGCTGGAGAGAGAGAGAGGGCGGCTGGAGAGAGAGAGAGGGCGGCTGGAGAGAGAGAGAGGGCGGCTGGAGAGAGAGAGAGGGCGGCTGGAGAGAGAGAGAGGGCGGCTGGAGAGAGAGAGAGGGTGGCTGGAGAGAGAGAGAGGGTGGCTGGAGAGAGAGAGAGGGTGGCTGGAGAGAGAGAGAGGGTGGCTGGAGAGAGAGAGAGGGTGGCTGGAGAGAGAGAGAGGGTGGCTGGAGAGAGAGAGAGGGTGGCTGGAGAGAGAGAGAGGGTGGCTGGAGAGAGAGAGAGAGGGTGGCTGGAGAGAGAGAGAGAGGGTGGCTGGAGAGAGAGAGAGGGTGGCTGGAGAGAGAGAGAGGGTGGCTGGAGAGAGAGAGAGGGTGGCTGGAGAGAGAGAGAGGGTGGCTGGAGAGAGAGAGAGGGTGGCTGGAGAGAGAGAGAGGGTGGCTGGAGAGAGAGTGAGGGTGGCTGGAGAGAGAGAGAGGGTGGCTGGAGAGAGAGAGAGGGTGGCTGGAGAGAGAGAGAGGGTGGCTGGAGAGAGAGAGAGGGTGGCTGGAGAGAGAGAGAGGGTGGCTGGAGAGAGAGAGAGGGTGGCTGGAGAGAGAGAGAGGGTGGCTGGAGAGAGAGAGAGGGTGGCTGGAGAGAGAGAGAGGGTGGCTGGAGAGAGAGAGAGGGTGGCTGGAGAGAGAGAGAGGGTGGCTGGAGAGAGAGAGAGGGTGGCTGGAGAGAGAGAGAGGGTGGCTGGAGAGAGAGAGAGGGTGGCTGGAGAGAGAGAGAGGGTGGCTGGAGAGAGAGAGAGGGTGGCTGGAGAGAGAGAGAGGGTGGCTGGAGAGAGAGAGAGGGTGGCTGGAGAGAGAGAGAGGGTGGCTGGAGAGAGAGAGAGGGTGGCTGGAGAGAGAGAGAGGGTGGCTGGAGAGAGAGAGAGGGTGGCTGGAGAGAGAGAGAGGGTGGCTGGAGAGAGAGAGAGGGTGGCTGGAGAGAGAGAGAGGGTGGCTGGAGAGAGAGAGAGGGTGGCTGGAGAGAGAGAGAGGGTGGCTGGAGAGAGAGAGAGGGTGGCTGGAGAGAGAGAGAGGGTGGCTGGAGAGAGAGAGAGGGTGGCTGGAGAGAGAGAGAGGGTGGCTGGAGAGAGAGAGAGGGTGGCTGGAGAGAGAGAGAGGGTGGCTGGAGAGAGAGAGAGGGTGGCTGGAGAGAGAGAGAGGGTGGCTGGAGAGAGAGAGAGGGTGGCTGGAGAGAGAGAGAGGGTGGCTAGACATAGAGTGGCTAGAGAGAGAGGGAGACAGAGGGTGGCTAGAGAGAGTGAGAGAGAGACAGAGGGTGGCTAGAGAGAGTGAGAGAGAGACAGAGGGTGGCTAGAGAGAGTGAGAGAGAGACAGAGGGTGGCTAGAGAGAGAGAGAGAGGGAGACAGAGGGTGGCTAGAGAGAGAGAGAGAGAGAGACAGAGGGTGGCTAGAGAGAGAGAGAGAGAGAGACAGAGGGTGGCTAGAGAGAGAGAGAGAGAGACAGAGGGTGGCTAGAGAGAGAGAGAGAGAGACAGAGGGTGGCTAGAGAGAGAGAGAGAGAGACAGAGGGTGGCTAGAGAGAGAGAGAGAGAGACAGAGGGTGGCTAGAGAGAGAGAGAGAGAGACAGAGGGTGGCTAGAGAGAGAGAGAGAGAGACAGAGGGTGGCTAGAGAGAGAGAGAGAGAGACAGAGGGTGGCTAGAGAGAGAGAGAGAGAGACAGAGGGTGGCTAGAGAGAGAGAGAGAGAGACAGAGGGTGGCTAGAGAGAGAGAGAGAGAGGGTGGCTAGAGAGAGAGAGACAGAGGGTGGGGAGAGAGAGAGAGAGACAGATGGTGGCTAGAGAGAGAGAGACAGAGGGTGGGGGGAGAGAGAGAGAGAGAGAGAGAGACAGACAGAGGGTGGCTAGAGAGAGAGAGAGACAGAGGGTGGCTAGAGAGAGAGAGAGAGAGGGTGGGTAGGGAGAGAGAGAGAGGGAGACAGCGTATGGGTAGAGAGAGAGGATGGCTAGAGAGAGAGAGAGAGAGACAGAGGATGGGTAGAGAGAGAGAGAGACAGAGGATGGGTAGAGAGAGAGACAGAGGATGGGTAGAGAGAGAGAGAGAGACAGAGGGTGGCTAGAGAGAGAGAGAGAGAGACAGAGGGTGGCTAGAGAGAGAGAGAGACAGACAGAGGGTGGCTAGAGAGAGAGAGAGACAGACAGAGGGTGGCTAGAGAGAGAGAGAGAGAGGGTGGGTAGGGAGAGAGAGAGAGGGAGACAGCGTATGGGTAGAGAGAGAGGATGGGTAGAGAGAGAGAGAGAGAGACAGAGGATGGGTAGAGAGAGAGAGAGAGAGACAGAGGATGGGTAGAGAGAGAGAGAGACAGAGGATGGGTAGAGAGAGAGAGAGACAGAGGATGGGTAGAGAGAGAGAGAGACAGAGGATGGGTAGAGAGAGAGAGAGACAGAGGGTGGCTAGAGAGAGAGAGAGAGACAGAGGGTGGCTAGAGAGAGAGAGAGAGACAGAGGGTGGCTAGAAAGAGAGAGAGAGACAGAGGGTGGCTAGAGAGAGAGAGAGAGAGACAGAGGGTGGCTAGAGAGAGAGACAGACAGAGGGTGGCTAGAGAGAGAGAGGGTGGGGAGAGAGAGAGAGAGAGACAGACAGAGGGTGGCTAGAGAGAGAGAGACAGACAGAGTGTGGCTAGAGAGAGAGAGATTGTGGCTAGAGAGAGAGAGAGGGTGGCTAGAGAGAGAGAGAGGGTGGCTAGAGAGAGAGAGAGGGTGGCTAGAGAGAGAGAGAGGGTGGCTAGAGAGAGAGAGAGGGTGGCTAGAGAGAGAGAGGGTGGCTAGAGAGAGAGAGAGGTGGCTAGAGAGAGAGAGGGTGGCTAGAGAGAGAGAGAGGGTGGCTAGAGAGAGAGAGGGTGGCTAGAGAGAGAGAGAGGGTGGCTAGAGAGAGAGAGAGAGAGAGGGTGGCTAGAGAGAGAGAGAGGGTGGCTAGAGAGAGAGAGGGTGGCTAGAGAGAGAGAGAGGGTGGCTAGAGAGAGAGAGAGGGTGGCTAGAGAGAGAGAGAGTGGCTAGAGAGAGAGAGAGGGTGGCTAGAGAGAGAGAGAGGGTGGCTAGAGAGAGAGAGAGGGTGGCTGGAGAGAGAGGGAGGGTGGCTGGAGAGAGAGGGGGTGGCTGGAGAGAGAGAGAGGGTGGCTGGAGAGAGAGAGAGGGTGGCTGGAGAGAGAGAGAGGGTGGCTGGAGAGAGAGAGAGGGTGGCTGGAGAGAGAGAGAGGGTGGCTGGAGAGAGAGAGAGGGTGGCTGGAGAGAGAGAGAGGGTGGCTGGAGAGAGAGAGAGGGTGGCTGGAGAGAGAGAGAGGGTGGCTGGAGAGAGAGAGAGGGTGGCTGGAGAGAGAGAGAGGGTGGCTGGAGAGAGAGAGAGAGGGTGGCTGGAGAGAGAGAGAGGGTGGCTGGAGAGAGAGAGAGGGTGGCTGGAGAGAGAGAGAGGGTGGCTGGAGAGAGAGAGAGGGTGGCTGGAGAGAGAGAGAGGGTGGCTGGAGAGAGAGAGAGGGTGGCTGGAGAGAGAGAGAGGGTGGCTGGAGAGAGAGAGGCAGAGGGTGGCTGGAGAGAGAGAGGCAGAGGGTGGCTGGAGAGAGAGAGGCAGAGGGTGGCTGGAGAGAGAGAGACAGAGGGTGGCTGGAGAGAGAGAGACAGAGGGTGGCTGGAGAGAGAGAGAGAGAGAGGGTGGCTGGAGAGAGAGAGAGGGTGGCTGGAGAGAGAGAGAGGGTGGCTGGAGAGAGAGAGAGGGTGGCTGGAGAGAGAGAGAGGGTGGCTGGAGAGAGAGAGACAGAGGGTGGCTGGAGAGAGAGAGACAGAGGGTGGCTGGAGAGAGAGAGAGAGAGGGTGGCTGGAGAGAGAGAGAGAGAGGGTGACAGAGGGTGGCTGGAGAGAGAGAGAGGGAGACAGAGGGTGGCTGGAGAGAGAGAGACAGAGGGTGGCTGGAGAGAGAGAGAGGGTGGCTGGAGAGAGAGAGAGGGTGGCTGGAGAGAGAGAGAGGGTGGCTGGAGAGAGAGAGAGGGTGGCTGGAGAGAGAGAGACAGAGGGTGGCTGGAGAGAGAGAGCGAGAGGGTGGCTGGAGAGAGAGAGAGAGAGGGTGACAGAGGGTGGCTGGAGAGAGAGAGAGGGAGACAGAGGGTGGCTGGAGAGAGAGAGAGGGAGACAGAGGGTGGCTGGAGAGAGAGAGAGGGAGACAGAGGGTGGCTGGAGAGAGAGAAAGGGTGACAGGGGGTGGCTGGAGAGAGAGAGGGAGACAGAGGGTGGCTGGAGAGAGAGAGAGGGTGACAGAGGGTGGCTGGAGAGAGAGAGAGGGAGACAGAGGGTGGCTGGAGAGAGAGAGAGGGAGACAGAGGGTGGCTGGAGAGAGAGAGAGGGAGACAGAGGGTGGCTGGAGAGAGAGAGAGGGAGACAGAGGGTGGCTGGAGAGAGAGAGAGGGAGACAGAGGGTGGCTGGAGAGAGAGAGAGAGGGAGACAGAGGGTGGCTGGAGAGAGAGAGAGAGAGAGGGAGACAGAGGGTGGCTGGAGAGAGAGAGAGAGAGAGGGAGACAGAGGGTGGCTGGAGAGAGAGAGAGAGAGAGGGAGACAGAGGGTGGCTGGAGAGAGAGAGAGAGAGAGGGAGACAGAGGGTGGCTGGAGAGAGAGAGAGGGAGACAGAGGGTGGCTAGAGAGAGAGAGAGGGAGACAGAGGGTGGCTAGAGAGAGAGAGAGGGAGACAGAGGGTGGCTAGAGAGAGAGAGAGGGAGACAGAGGGTGGCTAGAGAGAGAGAGAGAGGGAGACAGAGGGTGGCTAGAGGGAGAGAGAGGGAGACAGAGGGTGGCTAGAGAGAGAGAGAGGGAGACAGAGGGTGGCTAGAGAGAGAGAGAGGGAGACAGAGGGTGGCTAGAGAGAGAGAGAGGGAGACAGAGGGTGGCTAGAGAGAGAGAGAGGGAGACAGAGGGTGGCTAGAGAGAGAGAGAGGGAGACAGAGGGTGGCTAGAGAGAGAGAGAGGGAGACAGAGGGTGGCTAGAGAGAGAGAGAGGGAGACAGAGGGTGGCTAGAGAGAGAGAGAGGGAGACAGAGGGTGGCTAGAGAGAGAGAGAGGGAGACAGAGGGTGGCTAGAGAGAGAGAGAGGGTGGCTAGAGAGAGAGAGAGGGTGGCTAGACAGAGAGAGAGGGTGGCTAGAGAGAGATAGAGGGTGGCTAGAGAGAGAGAGAGGGAGGCTAGGGAGAGAGAGAGAGAGAGACAGAGGTTGGCTAGAGAGAGCGCGAGAGACAGAGGGTGGCTAGAGGGAGAGAGACAGAGGGTGGCTAGAGGGAGAGAGACAGAGGGTGGCTAGAGGGAGAGAGACAGAGGGTGGCTAGAGGGAGAGAGACAGAGGGTGGCTAGAGGGAGAGAGACAGAGGGTGGCTAGAGGGAGAGAGACAGAGGGTGGCTAGAGGGAGAGAGACAGAGGGTGGCTAGAGAGAGAGAGAGACAGATGGTGGCTAGAGAGAGAGAGGGACAGAGGGTGGCTAGAGAGAGAGAGACAGACAGAGGGTGACTAGAGAGAGAGAGAGGGTGGGTAGAGAGAGAGAGGGAGAGACAGAGGGTGTCTAGAGAGAGAGAGACAGAGGGTGTCTAGAGAGAGAGAGACAGAGGGTGTCTAGAGAGAGAGAGACAGAGGGTGTCTAGAGAGAGAGAGACAGAGGGTGGCTAGAGAGAGAGAGAGACAGACAGACAGAGGGTGACTAGAGAGAGAGAGAGGGTGGGTAGAGAGAGAGAGAGAGAGACGGAGGGTGGCTAGAGAGAGAGAGAGGCGGAGGGCGGGTAGAGGGAGAGAGGCGGAGGGCGGGTAGAGGGAGAGAGGCGGAGGGCGGGTAGAGGGAGAGAGGCGGAGGGCGGGTAGAGGGAGAGAGGCGGAGGGCGGGTAGAGGGAGAGAGGCGGAGGGCGGGTAGAGGGAGAGAGGCGGAGGGCGGGTAGAGGGAGAGAGGCGGAGGGCGGGTAGAGGGAGAGAGGCGGAGGGCGGGTAGAGGGAGAGAGGCGGAGGGCGGGTAGAGGGAGAGAGGCGGAGGGCGGGTAGAGGGAGAGAGGCGGAGGGCGGGTAGAGGGAGAGAGGCGGAGGGCGGGTAGAGGGAGAGAGGCGGAGGGCGGGTAGAGGGAGAGAGGCGGAGGGCGGGTAGAGGGAGAGAGGCGGAGGGCGGGTAGAGGGAGAGAGGCGGAGGGCGGGTAGAGGGAGAGAGGCGGAGGGCGGGTAGAGGGAGAGAGGCGGAGGGCGGGTAGAGGGAGAGAGGCGGAGGGCGGGTAGAGGGAGAGAGGCGGAGGGCGGGTAGAGGGAGAGAGGCGGAGGGCGGGTAGAGGGAGAGAGGCGGAGGGCGGGTAGAGGGAGAGAGGCGGAGGGCGGGTAGAGGGAGAGAGGCGGAGGGCGGGTAGAGGGAGAGAGGCGGAGGGCGGGTAGAGGGAGAGAGGCGGAGGGCGGGTAGAGGGAGAGAGGCGGAGGGCGGGTAGAGGGAGAGAGGCGGAGGGCGGGTAGAGGGAGAGAGGCGGAGGGCGGGTAGAGGGAGAGAGGCGGAGGGCGGGTAGAGGGAGAGAGGCGGAGGGCGGGTAGAGGGAGAGAGGCGGAGGGCGGGTAGAGGGAGAGAGGCGGAGGGCGGGTAGAGGGAGAGAGGCGGAGGGCGGGTAGAGGGAGAGAGGCGGAGGGCGGGTAGAGGGAGAGAGGCGGAGGGCGGGTAGAGGGAGAGAGGCGGAGGGCGGGTAGAGGGAGTGAGGCGGAGGGCGGGTAGAGGGAGAGAGGCGGAGGGCGGGTAGAGGGAGAGAGGCGGAGGGCGGGTAGAGGGAGAGAGGCGGAGGGCGGGGTAGAGGGAGAGAGGCGGAGGGCGGGTAGAGGGAGAGAGGCGGAGGGCGGGTAGAGGGAGAGAGGCGGAGGGCGCGTATGAGAGAGAGAGGCGGAGGGCGCGTATGAGAGAGAGAGGCGGAGGGCGCGTATGAGAGAGAGAAAGAGACACCTGGACTGGTGTAGAGAGGGAGAGAGGGAAACGTGGACTGGTGTAGAGAGGGAGAGAGGGAAACGTGGACGGGTGTAGAGAGGGAGAGAGGGAAACGTGGACGGGTGTAGAGAGGGAGAGAGGGAAACGTGGACGGGTGTAGAGAGGGAGAGAGGGAAACGTGGACGGGTGTAGAGAGGGAGAGAGGGAAACGTGGACGGGTGTAGAGAGGGAGAGAGGGAAACGTGGACGGGTGTAGAGAGGGAGAGAGGGAAACGTGGACGGGTGTAGAGAGGGAGAGAGGGAAACGTGGACGGGTGTAGAGAGGGAGAGAGGGAAACGTGGACGGGTGTAGAGAGGGAGAGAGGGAAACGTGGACGGGTGTAGAGAGGGAGAGAGGGAAACGTGGACGGGTGTAGAGAGGGAGAGAGGGAAACGTGGACGGGTGTAGAGAGGGAGAGAGGGAAACGTGGACGGGTGTAGAGAGGGAGAGAGGGAAACGTGGACGGGTGTAGAGAGGGAGAGAGGGAAACGTGGACGGGTGTAGAGAGGGAGAGAGGGAAACGTGGACGGGTGTAGAGAGGGAGAGAGGGAAACGTGGACGGGTGTAGAGAGGGAGAGAGGGAAACGTGGACGGGTGTAGAGAGGGAGAGAGGGAAACGTGGACGGGTGTAGAGAGGGAGAGAGGGAAACGTGGACGGGTGTAGAGAGGGAGAGAGGGAAACGTGGACGGGTGTAGAGAGGGAGAGAGGGAAACGTGGACGGGTGTAGAGAGGGAGAGAGGGAAACGTGGACGGGTGTAGAGAGGGAGAGAGGGAAACGTGGACGGGTGTAGAGAGGGAGAGAGGGAAACGTGGACGGGTGTAGAGAGGGAGAGAGGGAAACGTGGACGGGTGTAGAGAGGGAGAGAGGGAAACGTGGACGGGTGTAGAGAGGGAGAGAGGGAAACGTGGACGGGTGTAGAGAGGGAGAGAGGGAAACGTGGACGGGTGTAGAGAGGGAGAGAGAGAAACGTGGACGGGTGTAGAGAGGGAGAGAGAGAAACGTGGACGGGTGTAGAGAGGGAGAGAGAGAAACGTGGACGGGTGTAGAGAGGGAGAGAGAGAAACGTGGACGGGTGTAGAGAGGGAGAGAGAGAAACGTGGACGGGTGTAGAGAGGGAGAGAGAGAAACGTGGACGGGTGTAGAGAGGGAGAGAGAGAAACGTGGACGGGTGTAGAGAGGGAGAGAGAGAAACGTGGACGGGTGTAGAGAGGGAGAGAGAGTAACGTGGACGGGTGTAGAGAGGGAGAGAGAGTAACGTGGACGGGTGTAGAGAGGGAGAGAGAGAAACGTGGACGGGTGTAGAGAGGGAGAGAGAGAAACGTGTAGAGAGGGAGAGAGAGAAACCTGGACAGGTAGAGAGAGAGAGAGAGAGAAACGTGGACAGGTAGAGAGAGGGAAAACCGGGGGTGGGGTGGGTCGAGCGAAAGAGTGAGAGACTGGGGAGCAGAGGGAGACTAGCTGAGCGAGTTTTCCCACTCTTGGTGTCCAGGGTGTTGGACAGTCCTGGTGTCAGTTGACTGTGTCTATGCGAGTGGTTATTCTCTTCAGCTGACAATTGCAGGGACATTCTGAACAATTGACTGAAATGTGATAAGCTGCAGATGTGATTAATATTTTTCTTAGGACAGGAGGACCATGGAGGACAGGAAGAAGAAGGCCCATAATGAGCGGCATAGTGGGCCCAAAGCTGCAAGGAAGAAGCAACGCCGCCTGAAGGGGCTCGGGGTCGGAGATGAAGAGGATCCACGGAAGAGAAATCCCAAGGCTTTTACTGTGCATTCTGCAGTGCGCATGGCTAAAACCTTCCATAGGTAAGGGCAGAATTATCCAAACCAGCTTGGGGGTGAGGCTTTGGCAGGTGAAGGAGGAAATCTGTGTAGGACAGGTAATTGATTGTTTGTGGATCCCTGCTCCCTCTGCTAAATGGAAGGCTGGAACAGCAGTCGGACCGGGATCTTTGTACGCAAGCAGTCGGGACAGGTGTGAGATTGGAAGATACCAATTGAATGACAGGCTTGAGGAGTTTACTAGCATAACCATGCAACATTACCCAAAAGAGAAGCAGAAACAGACTAACAGGAACAGATATACTGACTATACAGTACCTTTCACGTCCCCCATATGCTTCAAAGCACTTTATTGCCAATTAGTTTTGAAGTATAGTCACCATCTTATTGACAAAAATGGCACCAAATTTGCACACAGGATGATCCAACAAACCAATAACCAATTGATCTGTTTGGATGTTGTTGGGTGAGGGATGAATGTTGGCCCTGGTGTTGTGATCCCCATGGGGGAACCGTAAGCCAAATTTACTAAAGGACGCCCAAATGAAGAAATTACTATCAAGATTTCACTTTTTGTAGCTTTTAATTTAATTCAAATAAGAGGCAATGCAAATTAAACGTAAATTAACAGACAAATGATACTTCATGTAAAAAGGTACATTACACTTTAAATGGTTTACACAGCAAACATATGTCTTGCACAACCTCGAGCATTCCTCTTCAGCATTGATGTATTAGGTAGCTACACAGTTCCACAATTTGCTGTTCTTTATTCATGTTTAGATCAGGAGTCCTATCTGACAACACCTTTCACCTTTCAAGTTTCACGGGTACGATTATTATCAGAAAGGCACTCCTTCAGGTCATCATAGGCCTGATAGTGTAGCTTCCCAGAGTTCCTTTTCAACCGAGTGACCAGTAACATGCTGGGTCACGGTTTGGCCACTTCTGGGAAAACATCCCGCTCTTTAGCATCTGAGTTATTCACATAGCTTACCATGTTTTAGACCATTTTAGTCAGCTCGCACAGTGCCTCCTCCAAGAGCTCTTCTGTCAAGCAGGAAAACTGACCTCTTTTGGAGTGTGATTAGCTTCTACACCATGATTCTCTTTCTGTCTGTTTGCTTTCTCTTTATTTAAGCATCTGTGTGCTGATCACCTTTGCTTTCCAGCTCCTCTGCTTGTAGCTCTCCTTTGTGTTTGCCAGCCAGACAGCTGCTTTCTTAACTTCCTTCCTGTTGGTACTGCTTCAAGGCCAAAGGTCACCAGGTCACACAAACCAATATTTCTTATTACACTGTTTCCTGCCAACGTGATATGGCCATGCAGGATGGATGCTGATACCCACCTGCACATGCGCAGAAATCTGATAACGTCACTTCTCTGTACCCAGCCTGCCAAAATGCAATGGGTGTAAAAATAGTAGATAAATTGAAAGCCAAGTCCAAAGTGAAAGCAGCACCTGTGAAGAAGTGAAACAGCCGAAACCCAAAAAGGAGCACATATGTTGGAGTGTTGTGGGGCTGAAGGGAAAATTGGAGGAAGGAAGCCACCTATGTCTTTCAGGAAAGAGCTGATCCTCCGATCAAAGCCGTGTCCCAGCGCTGGGAGCAGGTTTCAGATAGAAATGATTTTTTTTTTCAGTAAATTCAGAATTGGACAACATTTGCTAAATAATCCTCAGGGTGCTAAGAATTATGCTGACAACCAATTTAAGATTTTCATTCAGGCTTGCAGTGCGGCGTACTTGCCTGGTACTGGAAGCTACACACAGTGCCCTATTGTTTGCAGACTGACAGAACCTGTACACACATTCCCCCTGTTTCAGCTAAACAAAATAAATAATAGCCATTTGCTGGTTCATTCCTCAGGGCAATGCCTTAACCAATTAGAGTCAAGCTGCCTGTTTAAATTTCAAAGAATAGTTGGCAGTTAACTGTGAATCACCATTAACTGGTGCATTCTCCATGGCAATGCCTATACCATTCAGAGTCCATTTGCCAACCAATCAGCACTCTCTTCTTGTAAGGGAAAGATCATTTTTTTTCCCTAATATTACTGTGGGATGCTTTAAAGCAGGCTTATGAGGGCTGTATTTTGTGTGTGTGTGTGTGGTTTAATTGAACTGCAGACAGTCAGACTGCGAGATTGGAATAGTCAAAAAGGATTAGGTGTAAAACAGACATTTGAAATGGAGATGGGTAAGCTTGGATGTAGTCTCAGCAGATAGAGTGAGAATGGAATTTGCATTTTTAAATAAGTTGAGAGGTTGTTTGATTTTCAAAGGGATACCATAAGATGTTTACAACTGGCAAGATAAATAAGGCAAAGTTATTCAGTTTATTTTTCCTCAATGTGCTGGCTATAATGACAACATGAAAGATTTTTATATTGTGGGAAAAGTAACTTCCAAAGAAAGGTTGAAACAATGAGGTTTACAGACCAAAAGGGTGGAAATATTTTTAAAGGAAGTTGGAAAGCTGCATGATGTGTGGCCATGTGAGATCTTGAAGGTACGCTGTGTGAAGCAGATTGTGGGAAAAGCCTCTTGCCACCCTGGGGAAGTTTGCTGTTCCGGTAACTAAACTTTTGTTAAAAGCCTTTGGAGTTCCATTGTTGAGCGAGAGGGAGAAAGAAGCTGTGAAATCCCTGCCTTACAGCAACACTGGGTGCTTGTGGTAATATTGCTGGATGTTTTATAGATTAAAAATCTATTTGGAATGTTGCCAGGAAGAGGTGTGTAGTTAGGGGTCTTAAATGTTTTAATTTAATCTTTAAAATCTCTAACGGTGGTGGTCTCATTACTTCTGACTTCAGTGCACAAACCTTCTCATTATGAATGCAAATTGCAAAATTGTTGTGATATCGTGGCCAAGTTTCCCTTTGAGATTTGGTTAGCCTGGCAAATATCACCTGCCGTATAATAACATTGTCATTGGTAAAGTTGTTGTATGCCCTGACATTGGTATTCTTGTAGTTGTCCTGATGAGTGCAAGATGAAAAGCTTTGACAAAATGTCTCTTTTTAGCAATATTCAAGTTCTGTACTACCAAACAACTATTTATCTATATCGGTCTGCAAACTCCTTATGTCTACTTCATAACATACTTTCCTACCTTTGTTTGTATCTTCTGCAAATTTAGCTACTTTACTTTCGCTCCTCTCTTCTAAGTGATTGATATAAATTGTAACAAAATTGAGGCCCCAGCATAGACCCCTGCTGGAGAAGACCCATTACGCATAATCTCTGTTTTCTGCTAGCCATCCAATCCTCTATCCAGGCTAATATGTTACCCCCCTGTACCAGGAGCTCTTTAATGATTGACTCTAACACCTTCCCCATGACAGGCGTCAAGCTAGCTGGCTTATAGTTTCCTAATTCTGCCTACCTCCCTTCTTGAATAGAGGGGTTATATTTGCTGCTTTCCAGAATCTAGATAATTCTTGCAGGCTCAAGGGGCTGTGTGGCCTTGTCTTTCTTATGATCTTGCATAACCAAGGTCTGGAGTGGGGCTTGAACTCAGAAGGTTGTGAGTTCAAGAGCTAAAAGAGTAAGAGTTGTAAGGAAAAAAGATGGAAACAATCACAAGGAGCTAAACTTCTTAGCATCATAGAAACTTATAGCACCACCCTATTTTTGCTGGCTCTTTGAAAGAGCTATCCAGTTAGTCCCACACATCTGTTCTAACCCCATAGTTCTGTAAATGTCTTCCCTTCTAGTATTTATCCACTTCACTTTTGGAAATGAATAATGACTCTCCTTCCACCACCCTTGAAGCAGTGGATTCCAGATCTCTCCAAAAACAAATCTTCTCATCTCACCTTTGACTCTTTTGCCAATTAACCTTTTACGTTTGGCTTCTGGTCACTGACTCTTCTGTAGTTTCTCCTCATTTACTCTATAAATGGGAGGTATAAATAATATTAAAACATGGGAATAGATTGTTTAGCTTGACCCATTAATGTTGGTCTGTACCCTTCATGTGAGCTGCATTTTGGGCAGTGGAGCTGGGGACAGTAATTAGCTTGTGGATTATGAAAGTGAACTTGCGAAATAGTTGTTTTGTTTCAGTCTTGACAGTAGATGGTGAGGATAAATAGAATCAAGAATTCAGAATGGTAATGGCACAGAAGGTTGCCACTTGGCCCCTTATACCTGTACCGGTTCCCTGCAAAGCAACTTTCTTAGCTCCACTGTCTCGCGTTTTCCCCATGGCCTTGCAATCTTTTTCTCTTTGGATAATTATCCACTTTGCTGTTGAAGGTCTCGACTGAATCTGCCTCCTCACTCTGAGACTGTGTGCAGTCCAGATCCTAAATGGAAATAACAGAGATACCAGAAAAACTAAAACTAAATCGAGCAAATACAAGCAAAAAGAAGGTCATGATGAAAATAATTAGCCTAAAGATAGACAGATCTCCAAGATCTGATAGTTTTCACCTCATGGAATTAAATGATGTGGCTGAGGGAATTGTATATATTCCGGAACTCTGTTGATTCACGAATTCCTCCTTAATTTGAAGAATTGCCAATGCCACTCCATTATTTAAGGGTAGGTGAGATAAGCTAGGAAATTATAGACCTTTTAGTCTGACATTGTTGTCAGAAAGTTAATAGAATGTGCTAAGCATAGAGTAACTGAGCGTTTGAACAAACATGAACTGACCAGAGAAAGACAGAACGGATTTGTAAAGGTAAGTAATGTACAACAAACTTCGTTACATTTTTTTTTGAAGATGTGACTAATGTGGGTAAGGGAGCATCTTTGACAGAAAACTCGGAGGTGTGGTTAGCAGCAAGGGAGACAATAGATTTCAAGAGGACATTGACAGAAAGAAATGGATGGATACATAGCAGAAGTGTAAGGTGATGCATTTTCGTAGGAAGCATGGGGACAGACAATACAAGTTAAATGGTACAATTTTGAAGGGGGCTGCACAAACAGAGATACCTGGAGTTTGAATGTGACAGGACAGATTAACAAAGCAAGAAATATGGAGCCCATATAGAATCCTGAACTTTATAACTAGAGGCATAGCTAGAAAATTATATTAAACTTACAGAAAATACTAGTTTGACTCCAGGTGGGATATGTCCAATTCTGTGCTTCTCACTTTGGGGATGACTTGAAAAGGATACAACAGAGAATGGTGGAACAGACTCGAGAAGCTGACTGGCCTACTCTTGTTCCACTGAGAAGCACCCTGAGCTAATTACTCAACTGGTAGCATGGTTTAAAAAAATGTATTTTTTTAATATTGCGTATGTAAGTTGACCCCCTTCTTTGGGCCAAAAAATCCAAACTCTTTACTTGTCACCTGCTCACCATTGAAATCAAACTCGCCCTGTCCATACCTACTCACTGATAGAATCAGAGAATGGAACAGCATTGAAGACAGCAGTTCAGCTCTTTGTGTCTGCGCATGTCAACATGCATTAAAAATACCTTTGACTCCTTTTGCACTACTTTTTGGGTTGGCAGGAACAATCTTCAACCTGGCAACTCTGCGATAGCGAGACAATGGGAGAGGGTGGATTTCAACCCCTCAAATATTACTTGTGTAAAAGTGAACCCCCTACTTTTTGATTAAAAGTTTAGTCTCAAACTTTTACGCGAGTATATACAGTATTTTCTTGTCGAAGTTCAGAAATCACTAATAACTACTGGACATGCAAAAAAAATTAAGATGTTAATTTTATCTCGGGGGACTGAAATATGAAGGGGTGAAAGTTACAGTTTATATAGAGCTTTGGTTAAACCCCATTTGGAGTACTGCATTCAATTCTGGGTACCACACCTCAGGAAGGATATATCAGCCTTGCAGAGTATGCAGTGCAGATTTACCAGAATGATACGGGCTATGAGTTAAGCCAAGATATGTAGATAAAGCTACTTGAATGGTGGAACAGGCTCAAGGGGCTGACTGTCCTACTCTTGTTCCAATGCGAAGCACTCTGAACTAATTACTCAACCGGTAGCTTGAGAAGAGGAATCCTGTGTGATTACAGTTAATAATTTTATTTGCCACTATCATAAACAGGGCCCAGGACTTGAAAACTAAAAAGCACCATATTCCCATGGTTGATCGGACACCCTTGGAGCCCCCACCTATTGTTGTTGTTGTTGTAGGACCCCCGAAAGTGGGAAAGAGTACCCTGATTCGGTGCCTCATTCGAAACTTCACCAAGCAAAAACTAACAGATATCAGGGGTCCAGTCACTATCATTACTGGTAAGTCTATAAATGTAAGTATTTGATACGTCGAAGGATACTGAGTGAGTGATCCACAGAGGGGTTTCCACAGAACAACTTTAATGCAAAAGAGACTCTCAAGGTGCTTCACTGATAGCAAGTACCTGTTGAACTATGGTGACAGACAGGATAGTGACCAAAATCTTGGCCACAGACACCATCTTGGTTCAGTGGCATCAATTGCTGTGAAACACCTGACTTTGTGAGAGTTGACTCATGACCCTAAATCTACTTGTATGGTAGTGAGATCTGAGGGTGTAACAGTGCAAACTTCTTATGAAAGTCAGTTTTCTTACTATATTAGACTAAGCTTGGTTTTAAGCAGCTGTATTTCAGAATATTGTGGAAGTACAAGGCAAAATTGTGATCAGACAGTGCAACTTCACTATCTACAACCACAGGAAAATGAATCCACTTGGTGGGTCACTGTGCTTGATTTAGACTAATCCTTCACTTGGTCCTACAGATCAGGGCAGAAGTATTGCATTTATATATTGCCTGTGTTTGCCCAGAGAATGTGCCTCAGTACAGCTCTACTGTACTAGTAGTGCAACATTTTGCAAACCCACACCTTCCATTATGTGCCCTGCAACCAGTCAATTATCACCAAAGTCGTGTTAGTTTTGTGGTGTTGGCCCAAATACCCTTGGGAGTCTGTACACAATTTAATCCCTTAGCTCGAGGACTCTGTGCAGTATCAGGGCCTTAGGAAGGGGGTTAAGGTTCAGAGCAGCACAAATTCAGTAAGTATTAGGAAAGATCTGAACATTTGGGCCTTTTTTTAGCACAATGCAGATTAGAGAAGGCGAAATGATAGAGGTGCTTGTAATTATGTAAGGATAAGACCGTGTATAGTAGCAGACTGTTTCCAGGAGTTGAGGGCTTGGAACAAGTTGGAACAAGATTAAATGTAAGAGATTTAAAACAAAGGGGAGTTTGTAAGATTCACTTCCAAGCTTTGTGGTTGAGGCAGAAATAGTGTCACCATTCAAGCTTAGATTGGATAGATGGGTGAAGGAATTTTGGAAGGCGCGGGTGATTGTGATTGAGTCTATCTGTGCACGTTGGGGGTAAATGCTGACGGACTGCTTGAGTCAGTTGACCTATTTCTGTGCTGCAACTTTGTATTTCTAGGAGCTGGGTTGAGATTTCTGAAACTATTTTAAATGAGATCACTTGCATCTTGGCTCTCAGGGGTGAAAGAACATTGGCTGCTCCATCAGTTCCTGTACCTGTATTGCTAATCCATTCAGTTATTTCAGAAAATAAATGGTCCCAAAACACGGTCTCCAGCATTTATCTTCCTAAGTCTCTCCATGTAGAATTGGGACTGGTATTCATTATCTTGTCAGTCTTCCTTTGCATAGTCCTTACAAGTCTCTGTGGCTAATCAGATGCTTTGATTTCCAATAGGCAAAAAACGCCGACTCACAATTATTGAATGTGGGAACGATATGAACTCCATGATAGATTTAGCCAAAGTGGCTGATCTGGTGAGAAACAATTTGCATTTTTGTTGACTTTTTGAAAAAATCTTAGCTGTTCTGTTAAAACTTCTGTTAAAACATTGCTTGGTAAAATGACTTACCCACAACTTGCATTTATATAGACAACAGTAAAATACGGTGGATGCTGAACATCTGAAATAAAACGGAAAATGCTGGAAATATTTGGTCTCCTCAGTGTACAGGAGACCAGTCTTGAGCAGCAAGTGCTGCAAACGGAATTGAAATAAGTAGATGTAAATCAATATTCCACCTGGAAGGAGTGTTTGGGACCTTGGATGACGAGGAGAGAGGAGGTGAAAGGGCAGGTGTTGCATCTTCTGTGCTTGCATGAAAAGGTGTAGTGAGAAAGGGAGGGGACTTTGGTCATTTAATCTCTCCTATTTTCCATCCTGTCATAGACCTTCCCTTTTGTTTCATTCCATCCTGTACGCCCTGTTTCACTTGCTTTAAACCTGTATAAAACTTTATATATTTTCCTAGTTCTGATGAAAAATCATGGATCTAAATTGTTAACTCTGTTTCTCTTTCCGCCTTTGCTGGCTGACCTGCCGAGTATTTTCAGCATTTTCTGTTTTCATTGCATTTATATAGCATCTTTTAACTTAGTGAATGTCCCAAAGCCCTTCACAGGAGTGTTATCAAGCAAAATTTGATGCAGCATGTGAAGATATTGGGATGTCCTTGCTCCAGTAGGGAGATTTTAAGCTGTGTTCTTTATGGAGGACAGAGAGGCAGAAAGAGTTAGGGACAAAATTCCGGAATCTACGGTCTGGACAGCTGAAGGCATGGTCGTCTGTGGTGGAGTGTTGAAAATGAGGAGTCAGATTTGGAGGAGAGCAGAGACCCTGGAGGATCCTGGGATTGGATGAGGTTACAGAGAAAAGGAGGGGTGAGGCCCTGGAGAGTTTTGCATTTAAGGATGAGAGTTTTAAATTCAATTTCTTGCTGGTCTGGTAACAATTTTAGGTCAGCAAGCACAGGAGTGCTGGGTGAGAAGGGAGGAACTTGGTCTGAGCAGAATTTTGGGTCAGCTACAGTTTATGGAGGGCTGAAGATGAGATCTTAATTACGCTGGTCTTTTTTTTTGTTTAATAAAGGATGACCATAAACTCATGGGATTGAGTGGCACAGCGGCTTAGCCCATTATCCTTTTTTATTTTTGTGAGCCAGGTTTTAAATATGGTGCAGCTTGTATGAAAGTCTCTTGCCAGTTTGAAGGGTCTGGAATGAAGAAAGATAAATCTGCAGCACTTTTGGGTTCTTATAGTCAGATGCATCAGGCTGTTTATGGATGTGAATCCTTTCCTGAGATAAAGCGAGTGTCAAAGAACCATTTTGCTGCCTCAAAGCCTTGATATAACTGATGTAAGAATAGTTGAATAGACGCTGGTGGTGTTGAAACTCCCTACCTCAATAAGCACAAACTCGTAAAAATATAAAAAATGGCAAATGAAACTTACAGGAGATTTAACTTGAGGCTATTCTCGAGGTATATTGTGTGTATAGTCACAGTGGACTAAATGAGCCTCTCTACTTCAGGTTTTAATGCTGACAGATGCCAGCTTTGGCTTTGAGATGGAGACATTTGAGTTCCTGAACATCTGTCAAGTTCATGGCTTTCCCAAAATCATGGGGGTCCTTACCCATCTGGACACCTTCAAAAACACCAAGCAGCTGAGGAAGACCAAGAAAAGGCTAAAGCACCGGTTCTGGACCGAGGTCTACCAGGTATGAGCCAGAGAGGTCAGAGTTGAATAAGCCTTGAAAATTGATGCACCCTGTAATGTGGCACTGAGACATGGCTATCTGGAAGGTCCTAAGTTTGTTCAATGATGAATAAGCTAATCTTAGCCACAGCTCCAATCAAGTTTG
Organism: Isurus oxyrinchus; assembly: GCA_026770705.1. Lineage (NCBI taxonomy): Eukaryota > Metazoa > Chordata > Chondrichthyes > Lamniformes > Lamnidae > Isurus > Isurus oxyrinchus. The sequence goes on from JANJGN010000129.1 coordinate 31,065, forward strand.
CTCAGTTTATTTGTGGCATTGGCTAGATGGGTGAATGTAGGTGGAAATCAATGGGGAGCAACCCTAACCCTAACCTATGATTGCTCCCCTGCTGGAAATGCTTTGCCTTAGGATGAGGACAGATCAATCTTTGCTTTGATAAACTCTCTAACTGAATAGACCACTGATTGTCCCTGTCTAGGTAGACTCTCAAATGTCACTTGGGTAATGTACTGGAGGGTTGCTAGACTCCATATAATCCATTGCCTTGAAGCTTTTGGAAAGTGGGAGCAGTGGATTTGCGCTGCCTCAGATTAGAACTTGCTACTATCCAGACAGGAGGAGTGATGAAGGAGGTATTGTTGGGCACTTAGGAGTGTTACTGGGTGAGCATTGTTTCAATTGGGAGATATTTGAAATTAAAATAGAGGATTAATTTCTTCTGGTGCAATTGTATCCCCTTTACTTTCCACTGTCTGTAGGAGCACGAGGGTGTCTGATTGCAGGAACTAATTTTGTTTGTTGGTGATTGAGGATGTTTTCTGTGCTGTCCAATACTGAACGTTAAGCTGTGGTTCCGCAGGTGCTGACAATCTCTGAAGCATATGACAAAATGGGCCTTTCACTAGACACCTGGAAAAGTAAGGCTCCTTCTGACCAACTCCCACAGCAAAACCACTCTCTCCCCCCATCCAAGTGATTGCTGAGCTCCTATATGCTTTGGAGACTTGGACAACCTACAGCAGGCACCTTAAAGCACTGAAAAAGTACCACCAATGGTATCTTCACAAGATCCTTCGTATCTAGAGGCAAGAAGGGCAATCCAACAGCAGTGTCCTCTTCCAACCCAACATGCCCAGCATCGAGGCTGTAATCACTCAGAACCAGTTCTGTTGGGTGGGACATGTTATTCATGTGCCTGACACCAGACTTCTGAAGCAATTGCTCTACTCGGAACTTGGTCATGGAGGAAACTCCTGGAAAGACTGCAGAAACTCTTTAGCCATGTCCTCAAAACATCCCTGAAATGGGCAGAATAGTGGCAGATGGAATTTAACCCTGAAAAGTGTGAAGTGAGACACTTTGGAAGGATTAATTTGACAAGGAATTATTCAATGAACGGCATGACACTAGGAAGTTCTGAGGAACAAAGGGACTTTGGTGTGTGTGTCCATAGATCTCTGAAGGCGGAGGGGCATGTTAGTGGGGTGGTGAAAAAGGCACATGGGACACTTGCCTTTATCAATCGAGGCATAGATTACAAAAGTAGGGAGTTCATGCTGGAGTTGTATAGAACCTTGGTGAGGCCACAGCTGGAGTACTGTGTGCAGTTCTGGTCGCCACATTATAGGAAGGATGTGATTGCACTGGAGGGGGTGCAGAGGAGATTCACTAGGATGTTGCCTGGGATGAAACATTTAAGTTATGAAGAGAGGTTGGATAGACTTGGGTTGTTTTTGTTGGAGCAGAGAAGACTGAGGGGCGACCTGATCGAGGTGTACAAGATTATGAGGGGCATGGACAGGGTGGATAGGGAGCAGCTGTTCCCCTTAGTTGAAGGGTCAGTCACAAGGGGACATAAGTTCAAGGTGAGGGGCAGGAGGTTTAGGAGGGATGTGAGGAAAAACCTTTTTACCCAGAGGGTGGTGAGGGTCTGGAATGCACTGCCTGGGAGGATGGTGGAGGTGGGTTGCCTCACATCCTTTAAAAAGTACCTGGATGAGCACTTGGCACATCATAACATTCAAGACTATGGGCCAAGTGCTGGTAAATGGGATTAATTAGGTAGGTCAGGTGTTTCTCACGTTGGTGCAGACTCGATAGGCCGAAGGGCCTCTTCTGCTCTGAGAGATTCTGTGAAATGGTCAAACAAAACCAGTGACTCACGGGAGACCCTGGTTTGTGACTGACCAGAATGGAGAGGGCTCATTTGGGGAGACACTGGACACGACATGTCGAGAGACTTTGTTGGGACCATTCGAGGCGTCAGAGGGAGCACACAAGCCTCTCGATAACCCACCTACCCAACTCTTCAAGCATGTAGGGCAGAGTCTGCCCCACATTGGACTTATCAACCATCTCTGAACCCACGGAACTGGATTAGAAGCAAGCCCTCCTCGATCCTGAGGGACTGCCTCCGAAGAGAACAGAAGACTGACAATCTCCAGTAGTTAGTCCAATCCTCGAGTTTGAGCTCTGAGCATTGCTAGACTATTTCACTCTGCCATCATCAGAAAGGTGTTTCAGCACAGGTTACTGCACAGCATTTAGGAGCAGCAACCTGTACTGACTTGCCTTCCCTCCCCAGTAGCTCACAGGTGCCCTGACTAATTTGTGTGCCTCAGCTTTTGTGCCACAAGAAATGGGAGCAATTGGAAGCCAAATTTCTCCTCAAGTCTCCTTCACCATTCAGTAAGGCCATGACTGATCATCTGCCTGAACTCCACTTCCCTGCCTTACTCGTCGCATCCTTCAATTCCCTCGGTGTTCAAAAACCTGTTAATCTCAAATCAGATCAGTGTTTAATTTAATGAATTTAACATGGTTTAGCATCTCACCTGAAGGATAGCACCTCCACTTTGCAGTACTACACTGAAATGTCAGCCTGGATTATATGCTCAAGTCACTGGAACTGGCAGAGTTCTACCCACTGAGCCGCATCTAATACCTTTGAATGGTTGAAATATTAAGGGAGGCTTGATGCACACATGTGGGAGAAAGGAATAGAGTGATACATGGTCAGGGTGATAAGAGGTAACTAGAATGGGAGGAGGCTCATGTGGAGCATTGACCAGTTGGGTCAAATGGCCTGTTTCTGTGCTGTAATCACTTAAAAAAAGTGAGATGTCAAAGGCAGAAATACATGGCCCACTTCCTTTAAAAGTTACTTGATTGCAGTGAGCCCTTTAAAAAGAGCTTGTAAATAAACTCTCTACGTAAATTAAAAATAATTATTAAACTGTCTGACTCTTTGTGACTTTACTAGTTATGAGATTGAGATAGGTCGCTCAAGTTGAAAGCAGTGGTCCTCCCTGGCCTAGTTGCTGTTATCTGATATTACAGTGCTGCCATCATTACTAAACCTCTGCATTGTTTCTGATATGTAATCTGGCACTGAGGGGAAAAGATTAACTCCAACAGACAGTGCACCATATATTTTTCAGTGGAAGAGCCAGTCACAGTTTGCAGTGCACAAAATGAACTATGCCACCCAGTGGTCTTGTATGTCAGTACAGCAAGTAGCTGCATGTTGTTGGTGGAAAGTCAGGTTGCTTATAATGTGGTTGTTGGTGAGCCACTGCACCACAACTTCTGATAACAGTCAGTGCTTGTACTTTGTTAGTAACATCAGCGGCATCTTCTGGATTTTCTAGGGTGCAAAGCTCTTTTACCTGTCAGGAATGGTTCATGGAGAATATCAGAAGCAGGAGATTCACAACCTTGGCCGATTTATCTCTGTGATGAAGTTTCGGCCACTGGTGTGGCAAATGGCACATCCTTACCTCTTGGCTGACAGGTAGGTACAAGCTGCCCAACTTTCCTTCAGAAATTTAGCTGAAGAACTGTCAATGTGAAGCTGAGATAACCAGGAAGCAATGGTTGACCCTGGATTAAAATTGAGAGATGAGGCTGGGGGAAGAATGAGCTAGAGGCAGGGCTGACCCCCTCCTCCTGGAATTCCAACTTAATTAGATTAGCTCCCATCTGCCTTTTTGTTAGTTAACAGCACCAGGTTGATTATCCTGTTCCTATAATTTTTTTTAAAAAAATTATCCATGTTTCTCATTTGTTATTTTTCTAATTGGGTGATAAATATCTTAACTGATGGCTTTCCTAAAATGAATGCTTTAGGGTAATAGAGAAGGGAATGCACCGACAATATTCAGGCATTGAGCACTATTGTGTCAAGTGTGATAAGGACAGACAAAAGGAGGCAACCTGTTAGATAAGAGCTGTGACACATTCTTTGATAAGTGAACTGTAGTGTTTTTTGTGGAAGGAATTAAACTATTTTATGTCTGAGGAGATGTCAGTGCTTGGAGATGGGCTGCTTTCATTTTACATTTTTATTTTAATGCAGTAGGAGCTAAATCAAGAGCTGGTTAACACAGCAAGTCCTCACTTTAAGATGTTCTGCTAAATGTAGTTTCGCTTTAACATTGTTTATTCTCGAAGGCCTTTCTTTAGATTTGCACTACCATTTTTCTTTTTACATTGCCTGCACTTTCTAGTCCCACCCCTCAGGTGCTGCACTCTGGACCAATGCCATTATGTTCAGACGCCAGAGCCTCTGCCACCAGTCACCAGAGGCCTTGGCTATGGGGACAGAGCAAGGCCCGAGATCAGGAGTGCAGGGCAGGGAGCGGAAGCTGCCAATTGGGTGAAGTGTGAGTAACCCAGGGCGGGGAAAGAAAGGGAGCAGGATACCCAGCTCCATCGGTGCTCACCCCCCACCAAGATCATCATACATTATAGAGAGTGTATATGTTACTGTGGACCTCACAGTGAAAACCTCTTGCCAGAGACCCACAAATGGCAACAACCCAAAACTGAAAGATTACCTCTGTATGTGAGAACTCGGTGAGCCTTGCGAGTGTAAACAAATACTTGCTCTCTAAACAGCATGTTGAACCCAGCATGTCCTAAGACATGCCAAACATTCCAGTGTACCAGCGTGTAATCATGTGGATAAATGCAAACAAAACTGAGAAATGTCACTGCTATTTCAGAATGGAAGATCTGACCAATCCTGAGGATATACGTAAAAACCAGAAGTGTGATCGTAAAGTTTCAATGTACGGTTACCTGCGTGGGACATACCTCAAGAAAAACAGTCAAATTCACATTCCAGGTATTCCTAAAATCCACTGAAATTGCTTATGGACTTAGCTGTGTTTTGTGATGAGGAATTGAACTGTACAAGCCAGAAGAGAGAAGGCATAGCCCATGGTTTGTGCTGAGTTTGTTGTTCTCAGCTGGGTCAAATAGAGCGCCAGGAATGGTTTCTGCGGTTGTTTATGGAAATTAGACAGAGTTCTCTGGATCCTAGTGAAGCAGCAGGTTCACTATGATGGTGGGATTTTAGAGCAGGAGTTGGCCATTCAGCATCTTGAGCCATTCAATCGGATTACATTTGATCTGCGCCTCAACTCCATTTACCTACCTTTGCTCATTTTCCCTTGACATCCTTGGCTTGTCTTGTGAAAAATTTAATTGATCCTCAACATTCAGAGCCTCTGAATGGCCTAGCACTAATTTTAAGTTGTCCCCCTTGTCTGAGTTCCCTGATCAGAGGAAGTAATTTCCCTGTGTCTACCCTTTCAAGTCATAGTCAGACAGAAGGAGCCCTATTGGCTCTTCGTCTCTGTGCTGACTCTTTGAAAGAGGTATCCTATTGTCCCACTCTTTTTATAATTCTAAATATCTCAATGAGATCATTCCTCAATCTTCTAAACTCCAGTCAAGTTTCTGCAACCTCATGATTTAACCCTTTAACTGACATTCCTTAGCTATGTTTACAGTAATAGCAACCATTCTTGGAGGATCTTTGATAGCAATTGAATGGATCCCAAACTTTGGATGAGATGGGAAAATGGGTGGGAGAAACTTGAGTCTTTAAATGTGTTCTCAGTGTCGTGTAACTTGTAAAATTTACAACTACTAATTATAAGCGTCATGTGGGTTGTTCTGTGGGGGTCTCAGAGGGAATGTGAGGAGGGAAACTTTTATGCAGCGAGTGGTGATGACCTGGAACTCGCTGCCCATGAGGGTGCTGGTGGAAACAGAACAATCAGTAATTTCAAAAGGAAATTGAACGGACACTTTAGAAAATAAAGCTGTAGGGCAACGGGAATTGAGTCGGGGAGTGGGACTGACTGGATTGTTCCTCAGGGAACTGGCATGGACTTGATGGGCCAAATGGCCTCCTCCTGTGCCATAAATGATTCCATGACTGTACAGTATATCTGACCTGTTCATTCTTAACATCTTCACTTGGATTCATGTACAGACAATTTGCATGCTAAAGTCATGTCCTTTTTGTTTTCTAGGTGTGGGTGACTTTACAGCGAATGAAGTTGGCTTCCTTCCAGATCCCTGTCCTCTCCCAGAGCAACAGAAGAAACGATCCCTGCATGAGAAAGAGAAGCTGATTTTTGCCCCGATGTCTGGTGTCGGGGGTATTGTTTATGATAAGGATGCTGTGTATATTGATCTCGGTGGGAGTCACGCACACAGAGATGAGGAGGTGATGTCGTACACTTTTAACTCTCATTTCATTTTGCTTTTTCTTGCTGTTTTTTTGGTTCCTGTCCTTCCCATGAAATATTTTGATGGCTGCTCTTAGCTTTCCAGTACCTGACCCAAGTGGCTGTTGAAGTGTGATCTGGGTAAGTGGTGTTGATGTCTGACTCAGCGGTGGGAAATTTCACAATTGAAAATGGCCCTGTTGTTACAAGGTACAGATGCGCGTTATCCAACACGAGCAGTGATCAGGAATGGGAGCTTTCATAGGAGAAAAATCATTATACCCTGGAAGCTGAAATTCCTATATTCGTAAATTAAATAACTTTTAAAATAAAGTAACTTTAAAAATATAAAAGAAATAGGGAAACTCTTTCTACTTCCCCCACCTCACCCCAGTTCTTGACCCTCCAGCTCCCCAGCCCAGGAAACACAAGTATGGGCCATGTAGTGAGCACTGCTGGGATTGTTTTTCTTCACACAAAATTGTGATTCCTGTAGAGGCTTATAACTTCTCAAAGAGATGAAATTCCCTGATGTCAATGGGAAGAAAATTGTTGGACAAGATTTCACTTTTTAAAATTTTTACTGTAACAAACCAACTAAAATCAGCCTAATTCAAGCATTAACGGGTGAAGTATATTTCAAACAGAGGTAAATTTCACTTTAAATGATTGATACAGCAAAGATGTGCTTCATGTAGTTACAAGCATTGCATTACTTCCTGAACAAACGAGACACCATGTGCAATCGCAAAGTCTTTCCAACTCGGCCTCTGCTATGTAGGATCTCTCATTTCCCACCCAATTGTTTTGGCCCTTGAGTTGAGTTTACCAGCAGCCGTATTCCATTTGAAGTTCCTGGACATGGTTAACAATGACAAGGCGCACGTCTATATGCCCTCTTGCTTGTGTCACGACAATCCTGACGGCAAAGGATCTCCAGAGGTAACCTTCTCTGATCCCTTTGGGGTTTGATGGGCTCTGGCAACAGTGAAATAGCGGCAATGAGTCTTGTCTAATTTGCAATCTCTTGCCTTTCCTGTCTTTAGCTCTCTGCCCTTTCCAATTGCATGACACACATAGGAATATGGTCTTTGCTCTATTCTCAGAGACCTGCTTCACCACAAGGATCTATTTGAAAACTGCCAAACAGAAACTGTTCTATTGAAGAGAGCCTTGCTTGGAATTGTGTGTGTTCGGAACTTGTGAACACAAATATGGGCTGAAACCTGACCCCACTGTATTAACTTTCTATTTACCCTTTACTCCTCAGCTGTTAATCCCATGGCAATCTCAGATCACATGGGCATTTCTTAGAACCTACTGATATGATTAGGAAACCAATTACCCCACTTTCAGAATACTCCCCAGTCCACTTTGGTTTTAAAGAGAACATAGCAGAAAAAGAAAATACACTTTTCCCAAAGCATATGGACCATCATTCTGCACTGCAGAGTTTTAAAAAAAGAGTCACTGCTGCTTAGAGTGCTCCAAAATGGTGCAAATCAGGTCCTGTGACAATAAGTGGGCCCTGGCGTGAAGCAACGTGTGCAGATACTGGGCCCATTATATCAATGACAAAGTGGAGCAACACTGAATGAGCCAACTTAAAACAGGGACTTGCTGTATAGCTACCCATCAAATTTTGATTATTAATTAAACCCCATTTTACTGCCCTCTTTACTAGCAGTGGAACTGTACTCTTTCTGAATTGAACAGAGAGTGGGAGAGGCTTTGGGGTCACCTTGTTCCAGCTGAAGCTGGTTAATTGTGTTTGTGATGGCTATGTTGCCTGGGAACCATCACCTTGGGCTAAATGACTTATTTGAAAGCGATCGATTGGCTTTCATATTGCAGCCAAATGTTGCCTGTACCATAAATGACTGTAAAGGCCTGAAATAAAACAGTGCTGGAAAAATTCAGGTCTGGCAGCATCTGTGGAGTGAGAACATTTCAAATCCAGTAAAATGTCTTTCGAGCTGCTGAGAGAAGTGCCTAGAGAACCCACCTCCCAGAATGTTTTGACTCTGTAACCCAGGGAATTGCAGTGGCTGTTTGTGGGATCTGTGTTTTCCAGTGATGGGAGTAAAATGATGTTCCAACTCTAGAAGGTTTTGTTAAGTGTGTGCCTGTGCCTGGGAGGATAGGATTTGGGTTCACCCTTGATCAAATAGCCTCTGCTATTTAGACTGATGCAAGTGACCTTTTGAGCCCCATGATTTTAAAACTGGCATGAGTCAGAATATATGAAAGATATATCTTCATGTGTCTCACATTGAAAAATTGTGATCACTGCAGTGCAGAGTTCTGAAGAATTCTAGGGACCTTTTTGAACAAATGTAAGGAGATGCATGTTAACAGAAACATTGATTACTGAGCACCATTTGTAGTACTATATAACCAGGGCAATGGGATGAGTTTTAAGAGTTATGCATGAGGAACAGGCTCCAATCTGATAGCTCATTATCATCCTGTTTGTTAGATTGCCAGGTGAACAGTTTTATGGTTAACTAACAGGAGTATGGAACCATGGAAGTTATGGCAAACCTTAATACCTGTAAATAACTCAGCTTCGACTGTTGCATGCAACTTTAGGAAGGATGTCAAGGCCTTTGAGAGACTGTAGAGAAGATTTTCCAGAATAATACCAAGGATGAGAAATTTCAGTTACGTGGAGCCTTAAAAAATTTTAAAATACTTACCTCCTACTAGCTTCTTCCCTCCCCAAAACTCACTTGCCACCCACCCCCCCACACGTTCGATGCTTCACCATCCCTCCCACTCCTCAATTCCCTCCACAACACTCCAGCCCAACAGATGTCCCTGGACTTAGAAATTAATTTCTGAGAGCCGGATTTAATATCTCAAAGCTCTCCTGAAATCTCTGCTTTAGTAAATGCTCTCCTCCCTGTATGCCTGGAATTCAAATGTTCTGCAAAGATCAAACTGACAGTTGTCCCCTCCAAGGATGGTCCCACATTATTGAAGGTAAGTTTGAGTCCCTGCCATGAACTAATTGATAGGGGCTGTAGCCCCCAACCATCTGTTTTTTGTATGTACTGCCCACGCTAGGGCAGTTGTCAGTTTACAGCTCGGCTGGTCAGCTGAACTTTTCAGAGCATTCCGTCAATCACAGCGTCATTTCTCACCTAAGCCATTGGTAAAAATACTTTTTGCTGCTGTGCACATTGTTACAATATTCAAGTTTTCACACATCTGAATTCCATATTGGCAAATTCTCCTCCATTGTCAGTTAAGAATTTAGCGAGTGCTCCCAGCCCTGCCCCTATCCATCTTTCCATCATCTTAAATCGATTACTTTTGTCTTTACTAAAAGTTACCACTGACAGCCTAAGTATAGTCACTACATCTACAAAATGAAGTAGTAAAATATTTTCTTTATCCCATACTCTGAGGTCCATCGCTATAGTTTCATTGAAGTCTCTCACCAGTGGTCACAATGGTCTCCTGTATTTTTTGCAAATATCACGTTTTTCATGAATGTCCTCAACAAGTCTAGTGTAGTTCTCATCCAGTACCCGTGTATCTTTTAACAATCTTCAACCTATGGCCAGAGGGATGTACAAATTGTCAGTGTAGTTTTAATATTTTACTGTTTCTCCTTTAAACCCCCATCCCCAGCTGCCATTAATACCTCTAACATTTTGTCTAGAGATGATAGGCTTTAAACAGGGTATCATAATGACCTGACTGTATAAATTGCAAATCTACAGATCTCCAAAAAGCAATTGTTTTATCATGCCCCATGTCCAACTTCATTTAGGCCTTTATCATTGAAGGATTTACTTAACAGTAAAGCTATTTCATTTGATACCACGTCAGTCCTGATAAAGTGGTTCACCCATTATTTTACACAATTACCATTCTCCTTAGTGACTTCAACTCATTTCAGGCTCAGTGATAATGAGTAGAACCATCATATTCTTTGACTGTATTTTGGTCAGTCTTAAACAATCTAACAAACAGTTTAGCCAGTCCACTCCACTTAATGTAGACATACACCCACTATCTAGAATTGCACAATTGAACAACTGTAACTAGGACTGAAGCTTCTGGTGACCAATACTATTCCTTCTGATTGATCAGTATTGTCGTCTGCACCTCCCATACCCTCCATGTCATGTGTTCTCACAAACAGTTTATCATTTTTGGGCAATTCAATACATAATGAACCTTAGAGTTGCATCTGAAGCACCAGTTGGACCATCCCTTGGCTTCTTCCTCCTTCCATAATTGCACAACTCCCACCGCTTGTCATAGCTCCCAAAAAGGGCCTCTCTCTCCATACTGGTTCTCAATTCTTCTTTCATACAGATGTTTGAGTCCTATATTCAGACGGTCTCAGTGTCATTGCTGAAGAGCCTGTTTGCAACATAAATGTGGCTTGAAATGAATTTTTTCAAGGCTTCAGACATTTAATCTAAAGCATAAGTCTTTGAATCTAACTCTGATTAAAACCAAGACTCAATGCATGTTTGATATCCTAGCACAATCCAATAATTTAAAGGCAAGTACTGATTTAGGAATTTCCAAGTAGAATCACCGCAAAGTCATATAGTCAATTAAACTCCGTGATATATTCTTCTATGGAAGAATCATCTATTTTTAAAAATTTATCAAAGTCCGACTAAGCCTCATAGGCATTCAGTAAGTTATCTTTCATATAAATTTTACCCACAAATCTCAAGAGAATGTCCAAACCTTCTCCATTGTCCAGTTTCAATAACGCTCTGCAGTGGATCTTGCCCCTGGCAGGAAGGGAAAGCGCCAGAGCCATCCCTTGCTTTCTTTTCAGTAGAGACATAACCCTTGTCCATAGATCATTTTATTTTTCCACTGATGAGGTTCCGTTTCACAAAACAGTGATGGAAAATCATATTCTGCCACCCTATACCTGATTTCAGTCACTTTCTTCAAAGAGTCTCCAATTGCAGTTTTCTCTCAAAACTAAATTAACTCCAATACTAACTTCATGTCTGGAAGTAAGCAGTGTCCAATTTTCACTTTCAAGCAACCATTCTCTGCTACCAAATGTCAGAGAACCTCCCAAGCCTGGTTGTGAAGGATATGCTGAGAGACTGCTTTTCTGCTTACTTCTCCACTCCAACACCCTCTCCCCAGTGCTGGCTGACTCTTCTTTATATACACAACTGAGTATCATTAACTAATCAATACCTAACACCTCTTCACTTTATTACCTTAAACTAGTGAGGATTTAACATCCATCAACAGAGCCTGTTAGATATTAACATCTGTGTCTCTACCTCGCTTCCCTCCTTTAAGACACTCCTTAAAACCTAGCTCTTTAAGCTTTTGGTCATCTGATCTAATATTTCCTTCTGTGGCTCATTGTCATCCTTTCTTTTATAATGCCCCTGTGTAGTGTCTTGGGATGTTTTATTACATAATGCTGCTATCTAATTACAAGGTTTTGTTGTTGGTATAATAATTGTGTTATTACTATGCAACAGGTTATCCCTTATCACTGTATCCGGAACACTGTAGAAGATTTGGCACTGTGTTTTTGTATAAAAATTCTCTCTTGTTTGCCTGTAGGAAGAGCAAAGGCCGAACCATGAGCTGGTGCAGAGTCTTATTGCAACACACAGCACCATTGACACCAAGATGGCATCCAGCAAAGTCTCTCTCTTCATGGACTCAACGCCACTGGCATCTGAAGAATTGGAAGAAAGCAGGTAGATAGAAACCTGGATATATTCAATTTCAACCCATCACTCAAACTTGGCCATTCTTCTCACACTGGGAACTTGCCCAATTCTGTTGTGATTCTGAGCAATTGCATTTTTGTTCCTTCTATCATGCTAGTGCCCTGAATCTTACATAATCACCTGTTTCTGTGCCTCTCTAAAGGCCAAGGAAGCCCCAAGTTGGCCAATTTTCTTCCGCCAGATTTTGAGAAGGTATTACAAGTGCCAGTGTCCCCTTCAGCACCTGGTACAGCAGGTGTAAGATTATTTTGAGTCTGTGCTGAGCTGCTCTTGTCCTATCTGTTTCCCTATGTTTAATTCTGTGAGCTGGGCAGAGGTCAACTACCCTCTGTTATACTCCAATAAGCTAGTTTTCCTAGATAATGGCACAAGATCATCTTTGTTTAATGCCAGATTCATTATTTGCAGAACCTGTTACAGTGTTCTTCCTCTGTACAGCAGCTTAGTTAATGAAGTAATCAATCCCCAAAATGTCCCAGCATAGTCTTTTTAGTTGCACTGGTGACGTTTCCAAAAGTAGAGCCTGCCTTTTAATGGCAAACAAATTGTCAGCTGGGATTTTGACCGATGGTTTACCTTCCTCCACTACCCTCTAACCATAGTCTGATTCGTTTTACACCCTCACACTCGTATCCGTTCCTATGGCTTCGGGCACCTCTAAGGTCTCTCAGTGATCATGCCATTTCTGGCCACTTTCTTCTTTATCAACATATCTATGTTGGTACAAATCCTGCATTATCACACTCCCTCCCTGTAAAGGCAGTACTACCTCTTCAACTCCTTTAACAACATCTTTCCTCTGCTTTCTTAACTATTCTTATTTCCATTCTCATTTATTGAATTGTAGCCAGAGGATCAACTGCAATGGCTTCCCACCTGTACACCATTAACTTCGGTATTCCCCAAGGATCTGTCCTTGGCCCATCCTATTTCTTATCTACATGTTGCTTTTCATCCAAATCCGTTCCCACAGGTACATTGATGACACCGAACTCTATCTCACCACCACTTCTCTTGCACTGTCTGATTTGTCACATTGCTTCTCTGACATCTGCAATGAATGAGCAGGTCCTGCAACAAGTCTAGGAATCTAGCCATTTTCTTTGGTCTCATTCCCTCACCACCAGATTCATCCTTCTCCCGGGTAACTGTCTAAAGCTGAGCCAGATCCTTCGCAACCTTAATATTTTGTTTCACTCCAAGATGAGATTCCCATCACATATTTGCTTCATCACAAAGACTGTCTTCCTCCACTTTCATAACATTGACTTGACCATCCCAGGCCATCCTCTTTTCTTCCACCCTCTGTAAACTTGTGCTCATCCAAACCTGTGTCACCTGTAACTTAAAAGTTGAACTAGTCCTGTTCACCATCATCCCTGTGCTGGTGACCAACAGCGGCTCCCAGTCCGGCATCCTTGGTTTTAAAATTCTCATCCACGTTTTCAGTTCTCTCCGTGGCCTCGGCACTCCCTGTCTCTGTAACGCCTGCCAACCCTACAAACCTTCAAGATCTCTGTACTCCCATCATCCTGATTTGAATTGCTTTAACATTGACAGCCTTACTTTCAGGCAAGGCCCTGAGCTCTGAATTGTTTCCTACACCTCTGTACCTCTCTCTTCCCTCACTTCTCACTATTCCAGGATAACCCTGAAATGCGAACGTAACCCCAGGTTTCTTTTCTCTATGGCAAACAGGGCTTCTTAAACCCCCTTTCTCCAGTCTCCCCCCCACCCTTTCATTCAGCAACAAGTGCGAGGAGCTCATGGACTTCTTTGTCACGAAGATTGAGACAATCCGATCAGCTGTCTCTGCTGTGTTCCTTTTTTCCACTGACCCGCTTGGCCAAATTTCCTCTAAAGCTCCCCCCTGCCCTAGCCCTGAAATCACATCTTTCTCGAGTTTCTCTCCTATCTCCCCATACGTCCCCTCTGAGGTCAATTTGTCAATGTGACCCACCTTCCTGTTCCTATTAAACTGCTGACTATCCAAATTCCCCTCCTGGTTCCATGTTGGCAGATATTGTAAACAGGTCTCTCTCTTCAGTTGTTGTCCTTCCCTGATTTAAATCCACTTTCATCACCCCCACTCTTTGAGCCAACTAACCCTTGACCCCAACATCCTGGCAATCTATCGTCCCATGCCCAACTTTCTTTTCCTCTCTGATGTCCTTGGATATGCAGTGGTTTCCCAAATCCGTTCCCATCTTTCCCAGAACTCTATGTTTGAATACTTCCAATCCGGCTTTTGCCCCAGCCACAGTACTGATGTAGCTTTTATCAAAGTCGTAATTGGAATTGTTTGTGAAGGTTTACCAACAGTCTGAGATCGAGCCAGTTTGTTTGCAATGTTGATGTCACATTTGATCCTGAGATGACCTCATTTTCATGCCATCACTGCCGGTTTCCACTACCATAACATTGCCAGACTTCCCCTTGTCTCAGCTTACCTGCTGCTGAAACCCTCATTCATGCCTTCACTACCTCTAGACTTGGCCATTCGAATGCATTCCTGGCTGGTCTCCCACATCCTAATCTCCATAAACCTGAGGCCACGCAAAATTCAGCTGTCTGTGTCTTAACTTGTAGCAAGTCACGTCCCCCTATCTCCTCTGTGCTCGTTGATCTACATTGGCTCCTGGTCAAACAACATTTTAATTTTCAAGTTTCCATTCTTGTCTTCAGGCCCTGCCATGGTCTCGCCCCTCTGTATCTCTGTAGTCTCCTCCCCTCTCTCCAACCCCTTAGTTTTGGTGTGATCCAATTTTCTATTAATAACCCCATAGCAAACTCGAGATGGGGTAAACTCAAAGGGTTAGCTTATTTCCACGCACAAGGGGAGCGGTGACGAAGTGGTATTGTCACTGAACTCGTATTCCAGACACCCAGGGTAAAGCTGTGGAGACCTGGGTTCGAATCCCACCCTGGCAGTAGGCGAAATTTGAATTCAATAAAAATCTGGGATTAAAAGTCTGGTGATCACCACAAAACCATTACCGGTTGTCTTAAAGCCCATCTAGTTCACTAATGCCCTTTAGGGAAGTATATCTGCCATCCTTACCTGGCCTGGCCTACATGTGACTCCAACCCCACAGTTTAGTGGTTGTCTCTTAAATGCTTTCTGAACATGAGCAGTGAAGGATGGGCAATAAATGCTGGCCTAGCCAGTGACGCCCACATCCCATGAATGTTATGTCGCTACATAGCCCCCTGTGCACACATTAAATAAAAGAGGGATAGAGAAAGAAAGACCTCAAAGAAAAGAATTATAGCTTCACATGAGTCTAGAATCCATAATGGAGCAGGTGAGGTGAATAGCATAGATACTTATAAAAAGCTATATAAGCACCTGAGGGAGAAAGAAATAAAAGATATGTTGACGGAGTTAGATGAAGAAGGGGCAGGAGGTGATTCCTGTGGAGCATGAGCACCAGTATGGGCCTGTGAGGCACTTGGCCTCTTCCTGTGCTTTAAATAAAATATAACTCTGATTTACTGTTGACCAGATCACAGACAATTACAATCTGTTACTGTTGGCTTTTGCAAAAAAAAACGATTGTGGGTTGGTATGCCAAAACGTTACTTGTTTCTACAATTTGTTGCTGTTGGCTAAAAGGACGCTTGATATTCGTGGAGACTGGGGGGTAATTAAAGAAATGGTCAGTGATGCTGAAACTGGGGAACTTCCATTGTGTAAAACCAATTGAGTATCTCCACTTGGTATATTAATTCTTCAATCCTTTATACTCTGAGCAAGAAGGATGGAGTCGGTGTCCAGGGAAGAGTTTGGAATGGGTACCAAAAACAATGGCTTCAGTCTTCCTAATATTTAGTTGATCGGTACTTGAAATGAGCTGTATTTTGTGCAAGAAGAGAAAGGATTCACGGTGATACCACTGGAACTAGCTAATCTGTCATTTAGATCCCATTTGAAATGAGAATTTATGGCTTATTATAAATGTTCAGATAATGATTCTCAATACTAATTTATCACATAAAAAGCTCGACTCGACCTTGACACAGGATGTGAGGTGGACAGGATTTTAAAATACATAGATTTGTATTTCATGGTACGCATTTACTTGTTCATAGTTTCCTTAACACTTAGCAGTTAAGACTTAAAATCACCTGATGTGATGCAGTGTGATTGATCAGTGACTGGAAAGGGACCTGGAAAGTCATTGTAAATAAATCCAGTGGCCTGAAAGTAGTTAGTGGGTTTTCTGTATGCTCCTTGGGCATGTTATTGATTGCTCACTAAATAGTGAGGTTAGTGAAGGCACTACCCAAGTTATAGGGGGCTAGGACTTATTATTGAAAGTGATCTAAGGGGCAAAAGCCAAATGAAACAAGTGAAGAGTGCACTGAGTAGAGGGCACTCCTCCGCCAGGCTGTAATAATTCAACATTATTACAATAACGCAGCTTTTTCTTGAGGCTTTTCCCTGCCTGGTTGGGGCTCTGTAATTACAAAGCTGAAAATATAAATATTTATATTGAGTTTCCATCCAACAGCCTGCTCAGAAAACTCTGCTCACATTTTGACAACTGTGTCAAGTTCCACCACAGCAGCTGAGATAGTCCACAACATTCTGAATCAAACAATCCAAAAGATTAGTTTAAAAAAATGCCAATTTGCCTTTTGTTCTAATGTTAATGCATCATTTAAAAGATTCCAGCATCTAGATCCAGATGCATATCTTTGTCAAAAACAAATCCGTTCTTCCCTGGCCCATACTCAGTCTTTGTACCAAGTTTTGTTGAAATGCATTCATTAGTTCTTGAGAGGTATTGTTTACAGACAAACAGACTAATGGGCAAAAACATTACCTCTGCCCACTTTCAGTGACAGAAGTAACAGTATGCTTGTTCCTGGAATTGGTTAAATGTGAAATCAAATTTTATGCCAAAAAAAACACTCTTAAAGCTCTAAATTCTGCCCATGAAACAGGTGCACAATGCCTAAAGAGGAGAAACTGCTTGACCCAGAGACTGGACAGGTGCGTCGCAAAGCTATCTTTGATGACAATGATGAAGAAGAAGAAGAAATGACTGAAAGTGAGGATGAAGCAGAAAATGAAAGTGAAGAAGAGGGTGGCAACCAGGGCCAAATTGATTGTGAAGGAGAAATGTATCCCCGATCGTTTAAAGTCATGAAGCTGGAGGAGAAGGAGGCTGCAGTTGCAGTTGAAAGACCTGTATTTGCAGATGCTGATGATGACTTTGAAGTCGATTCAGAGGCAGAGGTGACTGATGAGGATGATGATGAGTCAGATGAAGAACAGGACTTGACTTGTGATTCTGAAGAAGCCTTTCTGCGTTCTAGTAATAAAACGTTGGAGGAGGAATCAATGGTAAAAACAGATTTGCAAAGAACTTTGAATGGCAAACAGGAAGATGAGGAGCCAACCTTAAGCTTTGAGATGGATTCTGATGGAGATGAAGTTGATTTGGACTCCACATTGGAACTGACAGAAGAAAAAATATTGGGTGGTCCTGGAATTTCAGAGACTAAGGTGTTGAACCGAGAAAGCAAAGAAGATTATGAAGAAAAGATCATTTCAAGCTTAGAAACCGCAGGTGTGTCGAGTTATTTCTGTACCTGTTTGGGCAAGATATTGCTTTGGGCCTTATCTATTGCATTCGGTTTGAATAATAAAAACGAGCAAAACTCGCTTCTTTTAACGCTAAATCCCACCTGCCCATCATCCCTCCCTCGCCAGCTGACCTTGGTAGATCCAATGCTTTGAATTTTAAATCTTTATCTTTAGATCAGTCCACTGCCTCACATGTCTACAGTCTCATCCTCATTACCTCAGCCCTGTCCCCTTCACCCTGTCATTATTGACATAGCACTCAGCCCGCTACTCTTTCTCTAAATTCTACTGTTCCTTTATCCCTCTATCCACCTTTAAAACCTTCCTGAAACCCATTTCTGACCAAGCTTTCTTAATTCTCTCACCTCTGTCTGTTACCATTGACTTTCTTACTCTGTTCCCCTCTGTATATATTTTTTTCCATTAAAGATGCAGAGAATCAGCAAGTTAAGAGCTGGAATCCCAGGCTTGCTCATCACTTGTCACCGATTGTTGTAGTGATGTTGATTAGTTATGAGGCAAAAATAGATTTTCTTTCAGCAAGCTTGTTTCGGAGCTTGTTTTAGAAACCTACATCTATTTTCTTTAACTCCAATTGTCTTTTTTAAAAAAGGGATCATTGCTTCTCCAAGTTTAAAATTGTGAACTGGAGACACTGGGAGAATTTTCCCAGGCCATTGGAGGTGAGAGGGGGTCCGTTAACCTGATGCCTCTCTTGCACGCACGCACGCACGCACGCACGCACACACACACACACACACACACACACACACACACACACACACACACACACACACACACACACACACACACACACACACACACACACACACACACACACACACACACACAGCATTGGTTGCCAGTGTGGTCAGAGCCGCTGTGAGTGAAACATGCAACCAATTAGGACAATAATGAAGCTGACAAAGAGCCATTCTAAATGTGGAGTGGCTCTTTCCCAACAGCGCCTGGATAGCGCGCTGTGTCAGCTGAGTGGAAGGTAAGGAAGGCAAGTGTCCAATGGGCAGTCAGTGAGGGCTCAATTCACCGTGATAAAGTGGGAAATTGGCATTCAGCGTACCAGCTGTAGTGTAAGATTAGCGCTGACTAGAGTGACTCCACGAAGCAAATACTTTGCATAGTTTGCAGCAAGAGGAACTTGGGTGTGATTCCATTGAGGCCAGTTGGAGAGATAAATGGCTGTATTGACCTTTAAAGGGGATATGGGCTCCACAAATCCTCAGGCTGGCTGGCTGGCCTACTCCTGCCTCCTCCGGAAATAAGCACCTGCCTCACAGCTTGCACCATGACCTGGAATGCTGCAACCATGAACCTTCCCCTTCAACATCCATCCATGTCAAGACTGAGATGAGGAGAAATTATTTCACGCAAAGGGTTGTGAATCTTTGGAATCCTCTACGCCAGAGGATTGTGGATGCTCCATTATTCAAAGGTTGGGATAGACAGATTTTTGGTGCCTCAGATTTGAGGCATATGGGGAGTGGGAGAATAGAATTGAAGCGCAAGATTAGCTCTTGTTTTGGATTTCCAGCATCTGCAGTTTTTTGTTTTTATATTTTTAGCTCTGATCACATTGAATGGTAGAGCAGGCTCGATGGGCCGTATGTTCTACTGCAGCTCCTATTTCTTGTGTTGTGTGCTCTGTCTACAGCACCTTATTGGATTCCAATCCCAGAGGCACCTTCATTGGCTGCCGCCACAAAACTCACCCAGAAATGCCCACTACAAACAATGCCTCGATTTTAAAATTCTCATCCTTTGATGAAGTTTTTGGTTTCTGCCCTAACATCTCCATTGGTGGCTTGGTGTCATCTTGCTCGATGAAGCTCCTATGAAGCACCTTTGGATGCATTATTACTTTAAAGGCAGTATAGAGATATAAGTTGTTGTGCCTCTTGGTGACACAATGAAGAATAGTATGTGGACGAAGGTTACTGTAACAGCTCAATATTTCTCCTCTCCTCCAGGCCACTCTATAATATTCTCATTTAATCTTATTCCCTTCATTCTCGTGTATTTTCAGCATTTTCTGTTTTATCTTTCTGATTTCTAGAATCTATAGTGTTTTGCTTTTGTGTTAATATATTTACTTTCTTATTTCTGAAGGATCATTGAAGTGGAAAGAAGGACTAGCTCAGCGGGCAGCTGATGTCTTCTTAAAGCAACAGTCAGCTCCAAACCTCCAGAAATTGGTCTACGGAACAGGTATAGAAGCATGGGATAGACTGGGCTGAACAGTAAGAGCCCATGGGACCCAAAGTCGGCTTAGTGGCAGGAGGGTGTTTTTAAGACTGGAAGGCTGTTTCTAGTGGGATTCACAGGGTTAGGTACAGGGTCCTTTGCTTTTGTTTTTTATAACATTGATTTAGATTTAAAATAGGGGGCATGGTTAAGAAATTTGTAGATGATACAAAATTGGCCATGTGGTTGACAGTGTGGATGAATGCTGCAGGCTGCACAGCATCAATGGACTGGTCAGGTGGCTAGAAAAAGTGGCAAATGGAATTCAATCCGAATAAGTGTGAGGTGATGCGTCTGGGGAGGGCTAAAAAGGCTAGGGAATGCACAACAAATGGTAGGATACTGAAATTGTAGAGGAGCAGAGCAAACTTGATATGCCTGTCCACAGATCCACGAAAGTAATAGGATAGGTAGAGAGGATGGTTAAGAACACATAGAGGACATTTTCCGCTAATATCTGGGATATAAGATATAATACGGAGATCATGCTGGACCTGTATAAAGCACAGGTTAGGTCACAGCTAGAATAGTTGCGGTCACTACATTACAAGAAGAATATACTCACACTAGACAGAGTACAGATCAGGCTTACGAGAATGTTGCCAGGAAGGAGAATTATAGCTATGAGGAAAATTTGCATAGGCAGGGATTGTTTTCTCGGAACAAAGGAGGCTGAGGCATTTTTAATTGAGGTGTCTGTAATTATGAGAGGTCTGGACAGAATGGATAGGAAGAACCTATTTTCCATAGCAGAATTCTCATTAACTTGGGGGTATAGTTTTAAAGTAATTGGTTGGAGGTTTAGAAGGGACTTGAGAATTGTTTTTACCCAGAGGGTGATGGGAGTGCCTCACTGCCTGCAAGGCTGATAGAGGGAGAAAGCCTTATCGGATTTAAATAGTGCTTGGCTCTTTAAAGCATGTCCGGAACCTACAAGACCTCAGTGGGATTAGGCTACATAGATCTTTTTTGGCCAGACTGGATATGATGGACCAAATGGCTTCCTTATGTGCCATAAATTTCTTGATTATGTGATTCTGTAAGCACAGAGCCTATCCGGTCTATCAAATCTATGCTGGCTCCTTCAAAGAGCAAGCTAATAAGCTCTTTCCTCTATTTCCTTCAATTTTTTTCTCCCAAGTATTTATCCAATTCCCTCTTGAGGGCTGCTATTGAATCTGCTACCACCATCCTATCAGACAGCGCATTCCAAATCTTAATCGTCTGTTACATGAATTCTCATGTCCAGTCACCTTACATCTGTGCCTTTTGGTTATCAATGCTTCTGCCATTAAAAATGGTGCCTCTTTATTTGCTCTATTTAAACCCTTCATGATTTTAAACGCATCTGCATGTCTGTGCACTCAGGAGAACAACCCCAGCTTCTCTAATCTCTAATTCTGTTCCAAAAGAAAATTATGGAGGAATAGAGCCCTTTAGTTAACATATTTGGACGGTGAAGCCCCAGATTGGGAGAGTTTTCTGGAGTGGATTGATGCCCTCAGCTGCAGCCCAAGCTGGATCCTTGGAGTGAACCTTTAACAGTTGGGACTGCATACCAGCCCAATTCGCAGAGAATGGGGTGGAAACAGATCCAATCAGGACTTTCAAAAGGGATTGGATATAAACACCTGAAGAGAGAAAAATTTGCAGGGCCCTGAGAAAAGGGCGGGTAATGGGACTAACTGAGTTGCTCTTGCAGAGTTGATGTTGACAGAAAGTGCCAAATGGCCACACCTTCTGTGTTGTAACCTTCTAAGTAAAAGGTGGACGTCAACCCTACAACTGTTAGGTAAGAGTTTTAAGAGTTATGGAACCACAGTGGGTAAATGGAGTTGAGACATAGAACTGCCATGAACTAAATAAGTATCTTATTAGACTTCAGGGGCTGAACAGCTTCGTCCTGGCCTTATGTGTCATTAATCTGCCACAGACAATGTCTACTACTGGCATTTAAGGGACTGATGGACTCTGTACATGTGAATGAAATAAAGCAACCCTTTTATATCTTTCAGTCAGTGAAGACAATGAGGAGGCTGAGGAAGGTAATGATACATTGGGAGGAATCTTCCATGTAAGCAGGCCTGACAGAGAATCCAAAAGGAAAGGCAGTGGTCTGGATTCCTCGGTATTTCCTGTGAAAAATCCTCATAACTGGGACCTGGAAGAGGTGAGGCCTTCGGCAGAAGATGATAAATTGTGATAATAAAAGCAAAATACTGTGGATGCTGGAATTCTGAAGTAAAAACAGCAAGTTCTGGAAAACTTCTGTTTCTCTGCTGCCAGATCTACTGAGTTAATGTTTTGAGTCGAATATGGCTCTTCATTTCTGAAGAAGGGTCATATTAGATTTGAAAATTATTCTTCCATAGGATGAGGGAGTCAACTGCCCATCCCTCATTGTCCATAGAAAGATGATGGTGTTCTGCTTTCTTGAACTGCAGTAGTCCATGTGCTGCACAATATTGTTTGAAAGGAGTTCCAGGATTTTGATCCAGTAACAGTGAAGGAAAGGGCGATACAGTTCCAAGTCAGGATGGTGTGTGGGCTGGAGGGCAGTTTGCAAGTGGTGGTGTCCCCATGCATCTGCTGCCCTTGTCCTTCTAGGTGGTGGAGGTCGTGGGTTTGGAACATGCTATCGAAGGAGCCTTGGTGAGTTCCTGCAATGTGTCTTTTAGATGGTACACACTGCTGGCACTGTGCATTGGTGATGGAGGGACTGAATATTGAAGCTGGAGAGTGCGGTGCCAATCAAGTTTGCTGCTTTGACCAGGTTGGGGTTGAACTTCATGAATGTTGTTAGAGCTGTACTCATCCAGGCAAGTGGAGAGTGTTCAGCACACTCCTGACTTGTGCCTTGTAGATGGTGGACAGACTTTGGGGAGTCAGAAGGTGAGTTACTCGCCGCAGGATTCCCAGCCTCTGACCTGCTCTTGTAGCCACAGTATTTATATGGCTAGTCCAGTTCAGTTTCTGGTCAATGGTAACCCCCAGGAGATTAATAATTTCTCTCCCTACTTATGCTGCCAGACCTGCTGCTGATAAATTGTGGTGCATTTTCTTTTAACTGGCATAGTTTGAGTTCTAACATTTTCCACGTTGTTTTGCATTCCCGTGGCACAGCTTTTTTCTCGTTAATCTGAACATCTTCATCACACTTCCTTATCACACCTTATCACACCTTATCACACTTCCTTATCACACCTTATCACACCTTATCACACTTCCTTAATCACACCTTATCACATCTTCATCACATCTTCATCACATCTTTATCACACTTCCTTAATCACATCCCTTTTTTCTGAGTCTGTCATCATATCTCAGCCTCCTGACCTCAGATGCTGGTGAACTGGCATTGGATTTTTTCGAAGGCCAGTGTAACCTACCTAAGGGTCTGGGCCTCATCCTCAGCACAGTATTCCAGGTGAGACCTGACCAGGGAGCTCTGTAGCTTCAGGAATGTACAGTCTTGCTTTTATATTCTATGCTCCTTTTGATGGAGCTCTCCTTGGGCCGCAGTTTGATCAGTGAGTAACTGCAATGTCTCACGCATGTAGCTTCCAAATCCCTTTGTTCGTCTTCTCTCCTCCCCAACTTTTAGTCCCCAGAGCCATCCCATTTTTATAATACTGTCATTTGCCATTCTTTTGTCCAAAATGTACTGTGTTGCACCTTGAACTAAACTGCTTCTACCATCATTCTGCTTTGTCTATCTTGTGTTTTGTAATTTTCTGCACTCCTTCATGATTCACGGCATGCATTTGTATCTGGGTTTTTAAGAGCCCTCTCCTACTTGTTTGGTAGGTAAACACTCACATGCTATTCCATACAGATGGTGAGGTCCTGGTTTTGATTCCTGGACTGGGAGTTAAAACTGTTCTTGTTTGAGGTGCCAGTATTAGAATTGACTTCAGTTTCTCTGTGGAAGGAAGCAATGCTCTCTCATGCATCAGTTTTGAGTGGGGTTAGAGCAGGTTGCATTAGCATGCTGACCTTTGTTCAGGTTGAGAAATGGGGCCTTGTGTAGGTTGTACACGACCTGTCTAACTGGGCCCAAGGTAGTCACCGTCATCAAGGATTTAAAAAAAACCAGGTTCCAAAAACTGTATTGGAACATTTGCTTTTTCTGCCTGTTGCACACTTTGTGAAAAGCAGATTTCTGTCTCTAGGAAAAGTTATCTCATATATCTCAAAGTGTATTAAGCAATTGAAAGTAAATAGAAGAGAGAAAGGTGTAACAAATTTTAATCTGCATGAAATGCTCTTAGTAA
The DNA here is from genome assembly GCA_026770705.1 of Isurus oxyrinchus. Lineage (NCBI taxonomy): Eukaryota > Metazoa > Chordata > Chondrichthyes > Lamniformes > Lamnidae > Isurus > Isurus oxyrinchus. The sequence continues at coordinate 55,171 of JANJGN010000129.1, forward strand.
GTGAACAATTTTCTTCTAAGGTTTTTGGGATTTTCTTGAGGGCTACTTTTTGATTTTCGGGAGCTATGTTTTGGTTTTCAGGGGATCCCTCTTGATTTTTACTAACTCCTTTATTAGGTGATGCAGTCACGTAGTAACATTACCTTCTGTATTTGTGTTGATTTTTTTTAAAGGTTTCCTTCTTTAGATAGGTAAGGTAGCACAAATATGAAGGACCGTGTATGTATGTGTGTGTATAACGTACATACTGTTATAACCAGGTAAGGAGGGATATGCTGACTCTAAGTTCTTTGTCACACACTTGGGTGACAAAGTCAGAGTTTTTAAAAAGATGTGATATTGCCAAATGAATATGTGCTTAACTACGTAGAGCTTGGTATAGGAATTAAACCAGCCAGATTCCTTGATTTAACAAGGAAGGAATTTGTTTCATTACTAAAACTTACTCAGGTAAAGATACAGAAATTATTAACAAAAAGCTTTAAAATGTATAAATATGCCCAATTTCCTACTAATGCAGACAACACATATGCAACTTCCCCAAGCATGCATAAAAAGGAATAAAACTTAGAGTATCACATGCTAAAATTTGGCCAAGTAAAAAAACGAAGATGAAGTCAGATATTTTATTCGCGGATTGTGCAAATACTCACATCTAGAGAGTCGCTTTTCATGGTGATTGCTGGTACTTTGGTTTATCACTGAAGTAGTCGCTCTGTAGTCACAGCTTGTTGATTCTCCTTTCTCTTGAAGACAGTGGTATTGAGCTAGATTCCTCCTTTAAGAACCATCACTTTGCAACAGTGAGACCTTCTGCTGGGTTTTCAAACCACAGACAGGGCTCAGCTTTATTGAGACAGGTTTCAGAGAGAGAAGGGGTAAGGCTGTTGCCGCTACTATCCCTGTGTCAGTTTCTGTCAGTTCAAACCCAAGAGTTGGGTCATGTAACCTCTTTCTGATTTTTAATCTGGGGCTTATCTTGGCTATTGTCTCAGAAAGCAGGAAACTATAGGCCAGTTAGCCTAACATCTGTCATAAGGAAAATGTTAGAATCTATTATTAAAGATGTTATAGCAAGGTACTTAGAAAAAATTAAGGCAATCAGGCAGTCAGTATGGTTTTGTGAAAGGGAAGTCATGTTTAACCAATTTATTGGAGTTCTTTGAAGGAATCATGTGCTGTGGATAAAAGTGATGTAATGTGCTTAGATTTCCAGAAGGCGTTTGATAAAGTGCTACGTCAAAGATTATTGCAGAAAATAAAAGCTCATGATGCAGAGGGTAACATATTAGCATGGATGGAGGATTGGTTAGCTAACAGGAAGCAGAGAGTTGGCCTAAATGGGTCTTTTTTCTGGTTGGCAGGATGTGATGAGTGGTGTGCCACAGGGATCGGTGCTGGGCCCTCAACCTTTTGCAGTTTATATAAATGACTTGGATGAAGGGACTGAAGGAATAGCGGCTAAATTTGCTGATGACACAAAGATAGGTAGGAAAGTAAACTGTGAAGAGGACACAAGGAGGCTACAGAGTGACAAATAGGCTAAGTGAGTGGGCAAAGATCTGGCAAAAGGAGTATAATATGGGCAAATGTGAAATTGTTCATTTTGGCAGGAAGAATAAAAAGGAAACTTATCTAAATGGTGAGAGGTTGCAGAGCTCTGAGATTCAGAGGGATCTGGGTGTCCTAGTGCGTAAGTCACAAAAGGCTAGTATGCAGGTAGAGCAAGTAATTAGGAAAGCAAACAGAATATTATCATTTATTGTGCCTCAGATTAAAATTAATTATAAAAATAGGGAGGTGCCGTGGTGGGATTCAAACCTGAGTCCCCAGAGCATTACCCTGTGTCTCTGGATTACTAGTCCAGTGACAATACCACTACACCCTTGCCTCCCTCCTGAGGGAGGGCTTGTATCACTGGCATTTTGAAGTCTAAGAGGTGACTTAATTGAAACCTTTAAGATCCTGAGGGGTCTTGACAGGGCAGATGTGGAGAGGATATTTCATCTGGTGGGAGAATCTAGAACTAGGGGTCACTGTTTAAAAATAAGGGGTGGTTCATTTAAGACAGAGATAAGGAGAAATTTTTTCTGAGGGTTGAGTATCTTTAGAACTCTCTTCCTCAAAAGGCAGTGGAAGCAGAATCTTTGAATATTTTTAAGGCAGAGTTAGATAGATTCTTTATTAAGAAGGGGTGAAAGGTTATCGGGGATAGGCAGGAATGTGGGGTTGAGATTACATACAGATCAGCCATGGTGGAGCAAGCTCGAGGGGCCGAGTGGCCTAATCCTGCTCCGAATTCGTATGTTCTCTTTGATTTACCACATCTTCCCAAATTTGATCCCTTGCTCCCACTCTTTAATTGAAAACCCTCTCTACTTCCCTAGTTATGCGGCTCCCAAGAACACAGGTCCTAGCACAGTTCAGGTGTAGACCATCCCAACGGTACAGCTCCCACTTTCCCCAGTATTGGTGCCAGTGCCCCATAAACCAGAACCCACTTCTCCCACACCAGTCTTTGAGCATCTCTCTAATCTGATTTGTCCTATGTCAATTTGCACGTGGCTCAGGTAATAATCCAAAGATTATGACCTTTGAGATTCTGCTTCTTAATTTAAGAAACTAGCCCAGAAACATTCCACAAACTCCTCATCGAGGCTACCTTTGCCCATCTGGCTTTTCCAGCCTATATGTAGGGGAATTGTCCATATGTATGAAACTAGCCCCAGCCTATGCAAACACACATGGCAGAGTGGGAAGTGTATATTTGAGAAGTGTCCCAGGCTCACTGTATGTTACAACAGATATTTGAATATATGGGTATTTGGACTCTCACAAAGCAGAATTAGAAAAATTAATCAATATCCTCAATAATCATTAACACTCCATTAAACATTAAAGTCACAACACACAAAGAAAGCATTACTTTCCTAGACACTACAGTATTGAAATTGGCACAAGAAAACAACAGGTATAGGCTAGCAACAAAAGGTTTTTTTTCAAAGTAACTGATACACACTTTGAAACACAGTCATCACCCTAAACAAACCTTCCACAGACTGGGGAGGCCAGAAAATGCTAATTCGTTTTCATTGCACATGCACAAAGTTAGCAGATTTCAAGCAGGAAGTTACTACTCTCTTCACTATATTAAGACAGAGAGGCTACACAAAATTCCTTGGACATATCAAGTCTGATTTTTTTTTAGAAAGCTAGTCAACCCACCATGGCAAAACGACACCAAGACCATTGTTCACTGTTCAGCTTTTAAAAGAGGCAGTAGCCGAAAAGATTTATTAGTCAGGAGCAGAATGAGGACACTTCCCAACCCTCCTTTCTTGCTCCCCTTGGAGTCTGTCTCTCTCTTTCTCTCTCACATTCACCCCCTCAGAGTCCATTTCTCCCTCTCTGACACATCCCCTAGTAGTCTACCTCTCTCCCCATCTGTCTCTGCCTCTCACAGGTCCTTGGAGTCTGTCTCGCTGCCACTGCTCTGGTGCTGAGGCTGATGTCCTGCTCTCTCTTTCCCACTGTTCCCCCAATCACAAGCTTTTTATTTCCCTCATTTGCATTAACAGCATCTCACTAGTGAGCCTATCAGCAGCAAACGTGTGATTGGAGGAACAGTTCCTCATCGATTCTCTCTCCCATTTACAGGGGACAGCTTTTCTTTGTCACTCCTGTGATTGCATTTTCTTGTGCTGTTTGGGGGCTTTTGAGGGTAAATTTACCCACTGCTCTGTGTGTTTTGAACCCTGCTTTATATTGTTTGCTGAATCAACGCAGAATCATTGCGAGTGGTTTGATGAAGAGATTTGCCAATACAAAGTAAAACGGGCAAACAACATATAATCAATTTGTATTTATATAACACCTTTTACATAAAACATCACAAGGCACTTCCCAGGGATTAATTAGACAAAAATTGACACGGAGCCATAAATGATGGAGAGTGACTAAAAGCTTGGTCAAAAAGCTAGGTTTTAAAGCATCAAAGTGGATCAAGAGATGGAGACTTTGGGGAGTGAATTCCGGAGCTTAGGTCCTAGACTGCTGCAAGGAAAGGGAGTAGATGAGGCACAAGAGAGCAGAGTTAGAAAAATGCAGAGTCCTCAGAGGATTATAGAGCTATGGAGAACGACCAGATGTTGGTCACTGAGTATGGGAGATGAGTGAATGGATTTGTTGTGGGTTAGTCAGAATCTAGACAGCAGAGTTTTCAGCAAACTCAAGTTTATGGCAGGTGGAAGATGGGAGGCTGGCCATTGGAATACTAGATTCTGAAGGTGACAAATGTTGGGGGGGGTGGGAGCTGCGGGGAGGTGGAGATGGGCACTGTTGTGGAAGTAGGCAGCCTTGATGATGGAAGGGTTGTGGGGTCAGAACATATGAATTAGGAGTAGACCAGTCGACCCCTTGACCCTGCTCTGCCATTCAGTAAGATCATGGCTGATCTAATCGTGGTCCCAACTCCACATTCTGCCTGCCCCCGATAACCGTTGACTCCCTTGTTAGTCAAGAATTGTAGACTTCTGCCTTAAAAATATTCATTGACCCAGCCTCCACCACTCCCTGGGGAAGAGAGTTCCAAAGATTCACAACCCTCTGAAAGAAAAAATGTCTTCTCATCTGCCTTAAATGAGCGATCCTAGTGTCTCCTAGTCCTAGTCTCTCCCACAAGGGGAAACATCCTCTCAGCATCCACCGTGTCAAGTCTCCTTGTATAAGATCCTCCAGGGTATTATGTTTCAATAAGCTCACCTCTCAATCATCCGAATTCCAATGGATACAGGCTCAGCCTGTCCAACCTTTCCTCACAAGATAAGCCCTCCATGCCAGGAATCAGCCAAATTAACCTCCTCTGAACTGCTTCTAGTATATTTATATCCTTTCTTAAGGAAGGAGACCAAAACTGTACACAGTACTCCAGATGTGGTCTCACCAAAGTCCTGTACAATTGTAGCGAAACATCCCTACTTTTATATTCCATTCTCCCTGCAATAAACCGCATCATTACATTTGCCGCCTTAATCACTTGCTGTACCTGCATGCTAATTTTTCCTGATTCATGCACCAGGACACCTAGATCCCTCTGTACCTCAGAGTTCTAGAATCTCTCTCCATTTAAACAATTTGCTGCTTTTCTATTCTTCCTGCCAAAGTGGCCAAGTTCACATTTTCCCACATCATACTCCATCTGGCAGATTTTTGGCTACTTACTTAACCTATCCAAGGCCCTTCCCTTATGTCCTCTTCAAAACTTACTTTCCTACTTATCTTTGTGTCACCAGCAAATTTAGCAACCATACGTTCAGTCCCTTCATCCAAAGCACTGATATAAATTATAAGTAGTTGATGCCCTGACATTAATCCCATTGACATTCCACTCGTTACATCTTGTCAATCCAAAAAAGACTCATTTATGCCTGCTGTCTGCTTTTTGTTAGCTAACCAATGCTCTATCCATGCTAACATGTTACCCCTTACACCATGAGCTCTTATTTTGCATAGTAACCTTTGATGTGTCACCTTATCAAAAGCTTTCTGGAAATCTAGGTACAGCACATCCACAGGTTCCCCTTGATCCACATCGCTTGTTGCTTCTTCAAAAAACATGAATAAATTCGTCAAACATGATTTCCCTTTCACAAAACCACGCTGACTCTGCCTGATTGCAGTGAGATTTTCTAAGTGCCCGACTATAACCTCCTTAATAATAGATTTCCCTGCGACAGATGTAAAGTTAACTGGCCTGTAGTTTCCTGCTTTCTGTCTCCTACCTTTCTTGAATGTAGGAGTCACATTTGCTATTTTCCAATCTGATGGGACTTTTCCAGAATTTAGGGAATTTTGGAAAATGCAAACCAATGCATCTACTATCCCAGCAACAACTACTTTTAAGACCCTAGGATGGAAGCCATCAAGACCTGGGGACTTGTCAGCTTTTAGTTCTAATAATTTTCTCAATACCTGTTCCCTAGTGATTGTAATTGTTCCTCTCCCTTTCACCTCCTGATTCACAAGTATTTCTGCAATGTTATTTCTATGCTCTATGGTGAAAACAGATGCAAAATATCTGTCATTTTAATTCGCCATTTGCTTACTTTCCATTATTAATTCCCCATTCTCAATCTGTAGAGGACCAACACACTCTCTACGTACTCTTTCTCTTTTTAAATACTCGTAGAAGCTCTTACTCTCTCTTTATATTTCTAGCTAGCTTTCTCTTGTACTCTGATCTCTCCCTTCTTATTAATCTTTTAGTCATTCTTTTCTGTTCTTTGTTCTGTGGAATCTTCTGATCCACACTCATCCCTGCGGAAATATATGCTTTTTCTTTAAATTTGATATGACCTTAAACTTCTTTAATTAGCCATGGATGGTGTGTCTTTCCCTCCGAACCTTTCTTTATCACAGGATTGTATCTTTTCTGAGTATTCTGAAATATCTCCTTAAATGTCTGCCACTACATCTCTACTGACCTATCACTTAAACTAATTTCTCAGTTTAGTTTAGCCAGCTCTGTCTTCATACTTCATTATTGCTCTTATTTAAGTTTAAAACCCTAGTCTTAGATCCATGCCTCTCTCCCTCAAGTTGATTGTGAAATTCAATCATTATTATGATTACTGCTACCTAGGGGTGTCTCACTAGTGTTCAGCTGAAGGAAATTATGGTTTGTCTAAGACTCGATGTTGACAAGCAGTCTAGCAACATAGAGATAGTAGGGATTTGTAAGAGATGATGGGAGCAGGGGCTCAATGTCATTAGCGTTTATTTATAAAATGGTTCCCCAACAGTGTTTGGTGTCGCCAAAGAGCGTCAAGAAGATGAGGGAGCCGAGAACAGATCCTTATATACTCCTGAGATGACACTGTTGGGTGGAAATGGAAGCCATTGCTGGGACACACTTGGTACAATCAGGTGACACCAAGCTGGACAAAGGAGGTTGCTAGCCAGAGATGTTGAGGTGAAAAGACTACAGGCCAACTCTTTCCCCAGATAGAATGAACTAAAGCTTTTGTTTTCTGGTATTGGGTTACTTATTTTCTCTACTGTCGGATGGAGCTCAGTGATTTTCTAACTGGAAAAATCAACCCAATCAGAAGATGCAACACGAAGCAACAAATTCAGAATCATAGCACAGCAGGAAGCTTTTTGGCCCATTGTTCCTTTGAAATAATTATCCAATTAGCCCTTTCCACAAAGCCCTTAAATTGTTTTTTTCCAAAAGGAGTCAATTTCTCACCAGCTAAAAGTGAGGAGAAAAGGTTTTTAAAATGAGAAATGTTTGTGCTGAAATGTTTGTTCTCTCTGCACAGGTAATGAACAGTGTCCGCGATTGTTTTGTGACTGGAAAATGGGAGTCAGATAAGGATGCAACCACTCTCCTTGGAGAAGATGGTATGTGGGAGATGCAGTAAGACCATTGAATTGTCTATTGCTGAGCAACACCCAAAAATACAACTGTAGACACCATCCTCCAAACATGGTTTATATCAAGGAGGATGTTGAACTTGGAGAATTATTATTATGCTGGGTCAAACCTGAGGCAACAAAATAAATGGCGAAACTCATCCCATAGGGAGAGCATCCCATAACGATGATTTTAAATCCTATTTTTACAATAATTGATATGTGTTCAGGATTTGTAATCACATGGTAATGAATTCAGTAAGTAACATAAATCACTCTGACCCCTTTTAGTTCAGCCCACCCTCCTCTGGCCTAAAGACGGGCAAACTTTCATGGATGAGTTCTTGATGGGAATGGGAAACGTAGTTTATTCTGCACCTAGCTGATTTGATTCTCTTTTCTGTTGCAGATTTGTTACTGGCAGGGCCTTAAAAGAGGTGGCTGGTTGATGCGTTGGTTTTAATTTTCCAAAATTTACTGGATTTGGGGAAGGTTCCATTGGACTGGAAAATAGCAAATGTAACTCCTCTATTCAAAAAGGGAGGGAGACAGAAAGCAGGGAAACTATAGGCCAGTTAGCTTAACCTCCATCATAGGGAAATTGTTAGAAGCTGTTATTAAAAATGTTAAAACAGGACACTTAGATAAATTCAAGGTAAAGAAGCACCATTAACATGGTTTTGTAGAAGGCAAATCACATTTGACCAGTTTATTGGAGTTCTTTGAAGGAGTGATGTGCTGTGGATAAAGGTGAACTGTTGGATGTACTGTACTTTGATTTTCAGAAGGCATTTGATGAAGTGCCACATGAAAGCTTATTGCAGAAAATAAAAGTTCATTGTGTAGGGGGTTACATATTGGCATGGATAGACGATTGGCTGGCTAACAGGAAGCAGAGAGTGGGCATAAATGGGTAATTTTCTGGCTGGCAAGATGTGACGAGTGGTGTGCCACAGGGATCAGTGTTGGGACCTCAAGTCTTTACAATTTATATAAATGATTTGGATGAATAGCTGCTAATTTTGCTGATGACACAAAGGTAGATAGGAAATAAGTTGTGAAGAAGACATAGGAAGGCCACAAAAGGGTTAATTTAGGTGGTGGGCAAACATCTGGCAAATGGAGTATAATGTAGGAAACTATGAGGTTGTCCATTTTGGCAGGACAAATAAAAAAGAAACATATTATCTAAATGGTGTGAGACTGCAGCATTCTGAGATGCAGGGGGACCAGGGTGTCATAGGGCATGAACCGCCGCAAAAAGTTGGTATGCAAGTTCAGCAAGTAATTAGCAAAGTTAATAGGATGTTATCAAAAGATAAAAACAGAAAACGGCAGATGCAGTTAATAGGATGTTATTGTTTATTGCGAGGGGAATTCAATACAAGACTAGGGAGGTTATCCTTCAGATATACAGGGCTTTGGTGAGACCACATCTGGAGTACTGTGTACAGTATTGCTCACCTTATTTCAGTTCAGGGAAGGTTTACTAGATTAGTACCTGGGATGGGTGAGCTGTCTTAAGAGGAAAGGCTGGACAGGCTGGGCTTATATCTGCTGGAATTTAGAAGAGTAGGAGGCAACTTGATTGAAACATAAAAGATCCTAAGGGGACTTAACAGAGTGGATGTGGAAAGGACATTTCTTCTTGTGGGAGAATCTAGAACTTGGGGTCACTGTTTAAAAATAAGGGGTTGCCCATTTAAGATAGAGATGAGGAAAAACTTTTTCTCCGAGGGTTGTGAGATCTTGGAATTCTTTTCTTCGAAAGGTGGTTGAGGCAGAGACTTTGAATATCTTTAAGGCAGAGGTAGATAGACTCTTGATAAGCAAGGAGGTGAAAGGTTATCAGGGATAGCAAGAATGTGAAATTGAGGTTAAAATTAGATCAGTCATGATCTTATTGAATTGCAGAGTGGGTAGAGAAGCCTACTCCTGCTCCTCATTCATATGTTCTCATGTTGCCAGTTTTCCACCCACAGTAGAATACACACATACCAGAAATAGAGGGCAACCAAATAAGAGTGAGGAGCTTAAGATAATTAATATAAGCAGAGAAAAAGTATTGGAGAAACCTAAGGGCCTAAAATGCAACAAATTCCCAGGATCTGATGGCTTAGCTCCTAGGGGTTCTAAAAGAGGTAGTTGCAGAGGCAGTGGATGTACCGGTTAAGAGTTTCCAAAATTCCCTAGGTTCTCGAGTCCGAACAAATTGGAAGTTAGCAAATGTGACAGCACTATTCAAGAAAGGAGCTGGCCAGTTAACCTGACATCAGTCGTCAGGAAAGGGCTGGAATCTATAATTACAGAAGTCTTAACAGTGCACTTAGAAGATCATAGTATGATAAGACAAAATCAATGCAGTTTTATGAAAGGGAAATCATTTTTGACAGATTTATTAGAGGTTTTTTGTAGTATGTAACCAGTAGGGCACTAGTAAGGCAGAGTGACAGCAGTGCAAAGAATTGCATTGAACAGCGAAAGATGCCTACGAGCCCTTGTGTGGCTAATTAGGGATGGAGCTACTGGGTCGATAAAGGTGAGATAGTAGATGTAGTATACTTGGATTTCCAAAAGTTATTTTGCCCCACAAAATATTAGTATGCAAGATAAGGGCTCATGGAGCTGGGGGTAATGTATTACCATGGATAGAGGATTGGGTAACAGACAGGAAGCAGAGAGTAGGGATAAACGGGACATTTTCAAGTTGCCGGGTAGTGACTAGTGGAATGCCAGAAGGATCAGCTATTTACAGTCTATGTTAGTGACTTAGACAATGAGTCAGAAAATAATGTTTAGTCTACATTGCAAGGGGATTGGAACACAAGAATAAAGAAGTCTTGCTACAATCGTACAAGGTTTTGGTGAGCAGTTTTGGTCTCCATATCGAGGAAGGATATACCTGTCTTGGAGGGGGTAACTCTTTCGAGTACAAACCCACTTCCATCTGTTTCAGATGAAGTTACATTGTTTCATAGTTTGCCATTGTGAGATTTGAACTCTCAATCTTGGGGTTACAAACCCAGTACCATAACCACTTGGATTGGAGGGGGTAAATTGAAGGTTCACTGGATTGGTTCCTAATGATGATTGCCTGAGTAAATTGTCCTATGATGATTGGCTGAGTAAATTGGACCTACATTCTCTGGAGTTTAGAAGAATGAGAGGTGATCTCGTTGAAACATATCAGATTATGAAGGGGTTTGCCAGGTTGACAGAGGTTACTTCCCCTGGCTGAGGCAGAGTCTCTGGGTAAGGGCTGATCACTCAGAACTGAGATGAGGAGAAATTTCTTCTCTCAAAAGGTTGTAAATCTTTGGAGTTCTCTACCCCTGAGGGTTGTGGATTCTCCATCATTGAATATATTAAAGGTTGAGATAGACAGGTTTTTGGCCACTCAGGGAATAAAGGGATATGGGGAGCAGACAGGAAAATGGATCTGAGGCAGAAGATCGTTCATGATTGGATTGAATGGCTGAGCAAGCTCGAGGTGCCATATGGTCTACTCATGCTGCTATTTTCTATGTCCTTATGATGTAAGATTTTATAGCTGCTGCTGTTACCCCCGCCCCCACCCAGCCCCTCACATGTCTCTAAACCATTTTCACATAGTGATTTTTTTTTTCTTCCAGATTCTGTGTATGGAGCATTTGAGGATCTGGAGACAGGAGAAATTCACTCAGGGAAACCTGTTGAACTAAAACAAAATCATGAGGTTTGTGTTTAAGAAAACCTTCTACCTCCAGAAAGATTAATGATTAATTGAATAGCACTTAATGCTTAAGAGGTCTTTTTTTAGGAGATTCAGGCTTAAGCATAACAATTGATATGGGATTTATACAGTTGGCTTTAATATAGGCTCAAATTCCGTGCAGCTTCAGTCTGCAGTTATTCAGAAGGTAATGTCAACTGATCGAAAGGCTTCATAAGAGATTGGCAACAAAGCACTGACTATTAAAGGGAATCTTGAAAATGTTGGTTGTGGGATGGCTGGGGCAGATTCATGTTAATATATGTCATGCATTTTGGGAAAAGAACATTAAATTGTAATGAGATGTTTAAAGGTGAGGATAAGACTGATTTCTTTTAAGCAGTAAATTGGATTCTACAGTTTCCTTGGGAAGGAAGGAAATGATTAACAAGATATTAGGCCATTGTTGAAGCATCGCATGAAGTTCTGGGCTCCATGTTATTGGAAGGGTATTAGAACTCAGGACACAATCCATGCTGGGCTGATGTCAGGAAAGGGGGAAAGAGAAGCTCAGACATGCTGCACAAGGGTTTTTCTTCCACGTTAAGCTCCTTGTTGAATTCTGTTCTCCTGCTCCATCCCTTTATCCTTTAAAATTCCACCATGTTCTGTCCCATTCTCCTCACTTTCCCAACTCTTTAAAATGCCACGTGGGAAGATTTAGCATTTTTGTGAGTTTATCTATAGAGGTCAATTCAGAAGTGGGATTAGTTGAGTGTTCTTTCAAAAAGATGGGACAAGCACGATGGGCTGAAAGTCTTGCTTGTGTGCTACATCATCCTATAAATCTTCGGACCTGAGTTCATATCAGAAATGTTTAGCTTCAGATAAATTTCCCTGTTGGTTAAATAAGTGACAACGTTGGTTGTAAATTTGTATGCGACTTGTGACCATCTCATTAACCAGTGCAAAAACCTATTGACTCTATTGTAACCCTTCATAATCTGGAAGGCCTGTTTGTGGTTATCCATTACCATCATTTCAGTTCTTGTAGAAAAGGCCTCATCCTCCTGGTCTCTCCACAACTGTAAGCTCGCATTATATGCAGTGGGCTTATCCTCAAACTACCGAATGCTCCTGCTGTGACCTAACTAACGTTTAGTGTAAGTTTCACATCATTTCCTTCCTTTTGTATTTTGTTTTTTTTTAATCTAAATCATGAACGAAGGTGTAGTCGTTTGAATTGTCCCTAGATGGGCAAAGGAGACACTTTAGAAATGTTTATACAAAGCAGATCATTGGAACAGAAATGCAAATGGAATTCAATCCGGAGAAGTGTGAGGTAATGCATTTTGGGAGGGCAAAAAAAGCAGGGAATACTCAATAAGTATATTGAGTATTAAGAGGATATTGAAAAGGGTAGAGGAAGTGAGAGACCTTGGGAGCGCATGTCCACAGGTCCCTGAAGATGGCAGGACAGGTGGACAAGGTGGTTAAGAAAGCATATGGAATGTTTTCCTTTTATTGGGTGAGGTACTGAATACAAAAGCAGAGATTTTAATGCTGGAACTGTATAAAACGCTGGTTAGGCCACAGCTGGAATTTTGTTTACAGTTTTGGTCCCCACATTACAGGAAGGACATAATTGCTCTGGAGACAATACAGCAAAAGATTTACAAGAATGTTGCCAGGGCTTGAAAATTGCAGTTATGAGGAAAAATAGGATAGGCTAAGGTTGCTTTCCTTAGAACAGAGGAGGCTGAGGGGTGACTTAATTGAGGTGTACAAAATTATAAGGGGCCTAGATAGGGTAGACAGGAAAGACTTGTTTCCCCAAACTGAGAGGTCAATTACCAGGGGGCACAGATTTGAGGTGATTGGTGGAAGGATTAGAGGGGACATGAGGAAAAACTTTTTGGGCATTTGGAACTCACTGCCTAAGTTAGTGGTTGGGTTGAAACATTCAGCTCATTTAAAAGGTACCTGGATCTGCACCTGAAGCGCTGTAACCTGCAAGGCTATGGGTGTGGAAAGTGGAATTAAATGAGCGACTAGTTTTTTTTCTCTGTTTGTCTGGCACAGACACGATGGGCTCTTTCTGTGCTATAACTTTTCTATGGTGCTGTGGTTTTGCAGCAAGTGGCTGACACTATGCTCCAGTGTGTTTATGAAGCTGCCAGAAGGATCTTTGTTTCTTTTCTGGTCAATCATTGGTGGATGTCAGCTGGCCAGTTAGCCTCAGTACCTTGAGGATGGGGACATCATAAGAACATAAGAACTAGGGGCAGGAGTGGGCAATTCAGCCCCTCGAGCCTGCCCCGCCATTCAATATGATCATAGCTGATCTCATTTTGGCCTCAACTCCAATTTCCTGCCCTCTCCCCATAGCCTTTCAACACATTACTAATTTAAAATCTATCACCTCCATAAATTTATTCAGCGTCCCGGCATCCACTACACTCTGAGGTACTGAATTCCATAGATTCACGACCCTTTGAGAAAAGTAATTCCTCCTCATCTCTGATTTAAATCTACCACCCCTTAGCCTAAAACTATGCCCTCTCATTCTAGAATGTCCCACAAGGGGAAACATCCGCTCCACGTCTACTTTGTCTATCCCCTTTTGCATCTTACATACCTCAATTAGATCTCCTCTCATCCTTCTAAACTCTAGCGAGTATAGGCCTAAACTGCTCAATCTCTCCTCATAAGACAAGCCCCGCATCTCTGGAATCAATCTAGTGAACCTCCTCTGAACCGCCTCCAATGCAACTACATCCTTCCTCAAGTAAGGGGACCAAAACTGTGCACAGTGCTCTGGGTGTGTTCTCACCAATGCCTTGTACAGTTGCAACAACACTTCCCTATTTTTATACTCTATTCCTTTAGCAATCATCCAGGACTCTTATTGCTTTTGGCTGTACACTTAACTCTGCTGTAAGGTACATGTAAGTGTCCGTTACCTGAGAACAGGATTGGGCTTAGCTGTCATATCCAACAAGGTGAGTCATCCACTGGAGCAAGCTGCTGCGGCATGTGGGACATTTCCTAGGAAACCAGTCAGAAATTAGTCAAAACGTTCCAAACCTCAGGACTTGATGAGAATGGCAGAATTGGAAGCATTTTAGTCTGTATTACAACATCTGGATGTTGAAATTAGCTTTAAAACTGAAAACGAAGTTGTGTGCTATATTAGGGCGAAGAAGAAGATGAAGATGGTAATGATGATCCTAAAGGCACAGAGGAGGAGGAAGAACAGAGCAAGCGTTTGGCGAAAAAGCGAAAATTGAAGGAAATGTTTGATGTGGAGTATGATGATGGCGAAGGAACCTACTTCCATGATCTTAAGGACGAAATGCAGAAGCAGGCACAGGTAGGAATAAACATTCTCAGTCCGGCGTTTGGCACTTCCTATAATGTAATCACAAGTGTAACTTGTCAGGTATGCATTCGTCGGAGATCTTAATTGTCAAAAGTTGAAGATTATATCAATGCTTTAGGAGTGCTTTGCAAGGTTCAGCTTCTCTACCTGCTTTTGTTAATTGCTCATGTTTAATTATTTTCATTCCATTGTTAATCCCTTATTTAACTTGCTCACTTTTCACTTGTTCACTGAGCTCTGTTTACTTGTTTTACGAATATGGAATTTGAATAAATTTGGTGCAGTTGTAAGTGAAATACAAAGTTATTAATAAGACGTATGCATGGATAGTGGAATTCCCTTGCACTTCTCCTTTGGGTACGATGCTGCAAGAAATTGCTTTAATAGGAAAACTAGAGCAAAATACTGTGGATGCTGCAAATCTGAAATAAAAACAAAGAGTGCAGGAAATACTCTGCAGGTCAGGCAGTATCCCTGGAGAGTTGACTCTCAGGTCACTGACCTATCATTAGTTCTGAAATGTTAGCTGTGTTCCTCTCCACAGTTGCTGTTTGACCTGTTGAGTATTTACAGCATTTTTTGTTTTTACTATAATAAGAAAATGGTGTCTGCCACCTAACCCACAACCCTGGTAATATCCAGTGAACGAACGTTGCTGATTTCTTTATTCTGACATGGCTTTCCCTTTCAAACAGCTTAATCGAGCCGAGTTTGATGACCAAGATGATCAGACCCGAGTCCAGTATGAAGGTTTTAGACCTGGAATGTACATCCGGGTTGAGATTGAAAATGTGCCCTTTGAGTTTGTGGCAAATTTTGACCCCTGCTATCCATTGATACTCGGTGGCTTGGGAAACAGCGAAGGAAATATTGGATATTTGCAGGTAATGGCTCACCAATAACAACAATTTGCATTTATGCGGCGCCTTGAGCAGAGAAAAACATCCCAGGATATTTTACACGAGCGTTGTCAGATCAACAAATTAATGTTGAGTCAAAGAATGAGATATGACTGGTGACCCAAAGCTTAGTCAGAAGGAAGTTTTAAGGAGGGTCTTAAAGAAAGTGTAGAAAATGGAGGGTTTAGGGAGGGGGAGGCGATGGCTTAGTGGTATTGTCGCTAGTAAACCAGAGACCCAGGGGGACTCTGGGGACCCACAGCAGATGGAATTTTAATTCAGTAAAAATCTGGCGCAAGTAATAGACAAAGCTAATTGATCCCACAACCAACAAGTCAGATCTAAGCTCTGCAGTCCTGCCACATTGATTTGTGGATGGTGGACAATTAAACAGCTCACTGGAGGAGGAGGCTCCACAAATATCTCCATCCTCAATGATGGAGGAGCCCAGCACATCAGTGTAAAGATAAGGCTGAAGCATTTGCTACAATCTTCAGCCAGAAGTGCTGAGTGGATGATCCATCTCAGCCTCCTCCAGAGGTCCCCAGCATCACAGATGCCAGTCTTCAGCCAATTCGATTCATTCCACATGAGATCAAGAAGTGGCTGAAGGCACTGGATAGTGCAAAGGCTATGGGCCCTGACAATATTGCAGCAATAGTACTGAAGACTTGTGCTGCTGAACTTGCCGCACCCCTAGCCAAGCTGTTCCAGTACAACTACGACACTGGCATTGACCTGGCTATGTGGAAAATTTCCCAGGTATGTCCTGTACACAAAAAGCAGGACAAATCCATCCCGGCCAGTTACCGCCCCATCAGCCTACTCTTGATTATTAGTAAAGTAATGGAAGGGGTCATCAACAGTGCTATCAAAGCGGCACTTCTCAACAATAACCTGCTCACTGATGCCCAGTTTGGGTTCCACCAGGGCCACTCAGCTCCTGACCTCATTACAGATTTGGTCAAACATGGACAAGAGCTGAACTCCCGAGGTGAGGTGAGAGTGACTGCCCTTGACATCAAGGCAGCATTTGACTGAGTGTGGCATCAAGGAGCCCGAGCAAAACTGGAGTCAATGGGAATCGGAGAACACTCTCCACTGGTTGGAGCCATACCTAGCACAAAGGAAGATGTCTGTGGTTGTTGGAGGTCAGTCATCTCAGCTCCAGGACATCACTGCAGGAGTTCCTCAGGGTAGTGTCCTCGGCCCAACCATCTTCAGCTGCTTCATCAATGACCTTCCTTCCATCGTAAGGTCAGAAGTGGAGATGTTCGCTGATGGTTGCACAATGTTCAGCACCATTCACGACTCCTCAGATACTGAAGCAGTCCATGTCCAAATGCAGCAAGACCTGGACAATATCCAGGCTTGGGCTGACAAATGGTAGGTAACATTTGCACCACACAAGTATCAGGTAATGACCATCTCCAACAAGAGAGAACCCAGCCATCGCCCCTTGATGTTCAATGGCATTACCATCGCTGAATCCTCCAATATCAACATCCTGGGGGTTACCATTGATCAGAAACTGAACTGGACTATCCATATAAATACTGTGGCTACAAGAGCAGGTCAGAGGCTGGGAATCGTGCGATGAGTAGCTCACCTCCTGACTCCCCAAAGCCTGTCCACTTTCTACAAGGCACAAGTCAGGAGTGTGATGGAATACTCCCCACTTGCCTGCAGAGTGCAGCTCCCACAACACTGCCCTGGACGGTGTCCAGCTTCTTCAAAGCAGCCCTCTTAATTGGCACCCCATCCACAAACATTCACTCCCTCCACCACCGACGCACAGTAGCAGCAGTGTGTACCATCTACAAGATGCACTGCAGGAACTCATATAGGCTCCTTCGACAGCACCTTCCAAACCTACGACCACTACCACAAGGGCAGCAGATAGATGGGAACACCACCACCTGAAGGTTCCCCTCCAAGTCACTCACCGTCCTGAAATATATCACTGTTCCTTCACTGTTGCTGGCTCAAAACTCTGGACCTCCCTCTCTAACCACAGGGACAGCACCGGTTCAAGAAGGCAGCTCACCACCACCGCAAGGGCATCTAGGGATGGGCAATAAATGTTGGCCGAGCCAGCGAAGCCCACATCCCTGTGAATGAGTAAAAACAATTCCAGAGTGTAGCATCGAGGCAGCTGAACATACGGTCATCAATGAAAGTCAGAAATGTACAAGAGGCCAGAATAGGAACAGATCTGAGGTTTGTAGGGCTGAAGGAGGTTAAAGAAATAGTGAGCGGGTGAGCCCATAGAGGGATTTGAACACGGGGTGAAAATTTTAAGATTGTGGCCTTGATGGACCAAGGGCCAAGTAGGTCAGTTAGCATGGGAATGCTATTGGGTGCGAGTTAGGACATTGGCAGCAGAGTTTTGGATGACCTCCAGTATACACATGGTTGGAGAATGTGAGGCTGGACTGGAGGGCATTGGAATTAGGCAATCTTACAGATGTGGAAGTAGGTAACTTGGTGGTGATATGGGCTCAGGGTCAGAAGCTCAGCTCAGGGTCAAATAGGATGCCAAGGTTGTGGAAAGTTTGGTTCCATCTCAGATAGGCAAAGAGGGCCTGGAATTGTTGGTGAAGAAATGAAGTTTGTGACAAGAGACATAAACAGTGACGTGGGTCTTCAGTGTTTAATTATGGCTGTGAAGCTGTTTGGAGCGGTTTCTATTGCAGGTTTGCTCCTCACTTTTTGTTCAGGGATTGACACTCCAGTGCAGCATTGAGAGATGCTGTACAGTCAGATAACTTCTTTTGGATAAGACTTCAAGCTTCTCAGCTGGATGTGAAAATCCTTGGCACTATTCAGAAGAAAAACAGGCACTTTCTCCCTGGCCTCCTGACCAATATTTATCACCAATCAACATCACAGAAAAAGACAGGTTAGAAACAATAGGCAGTCATTTAGCCCCTTGAGCCTGCTCTGCCATTCAATGAGATCATGGCTGACCTGCAACCTAACTCCATTGACCCACCTTTGCCCCTTATCCCTAGATACCTTTGGCAAACAAGAGTTGACGTTTCGAGTCCTCATGACCCTTCAATGTTGAAGAGTCATGAGGACTCGAAACGTCAACTTTGTTCTTCTCCGCCGATGCTGCCAGACCTGCTGAGTTTTTCCAGGTAATTCTGTTTTTGTTTTAAAAATCTACCAACCTGTTTTAAAATGAGCAATTAACCCAACATCAGTTGCCATTTTCAGAAGAGTATCAAACTTCTATCACCCTTTGCGTGAGGACATGTTTCCTAATTTCACCCCGAAAGGCCTGATTCTTAATTTTTTGACTCTGCCCCATAGTCCTAGATTATCCAGTTAACATAAATAGTTCCTTCCAATCTACCCTATCAATTCCCCTTCATATCTTTGAATAATCACCTCTTAACCATCTACATTCCAGGAAATACAATCCTAGTTTGTTTAATCTCTCCTTGTGGTTTGTCCCTTGGAGTTGAGCTATCATTCTGGTAAATCTACACTGTACTCCCTCCCAACGCCAGTATATCCTTTCTAAGATGTGATGCCCAAACTTAATCATAGTGCTCCAGGGATGTCTAATTAGGGCTTTGTATAGCTGAAGCTTGACTTCTATTGCATTGTATTCTAATTACCTGGCCATTATCACACATAGTTGTGTGTGGGAGGTTTTTGTGTGCAAATTGGCTGCTGTATTTTCTACATTATACAAATGGCTGCACTTCCAAAAGTACTTAATTTGCTATAACGCACTTGGGGAAGTCCTGTCATTGTGAAAGGCGCTATATAAATGCAAGTCTTTCTTTTGTGCTGGGGTATACATAACTGAAGATTATTATGCAGTGTACACAGTTAGGAGCATTGCACTTAAAACACACTCACTTCTTTAAATCCTGCTGGCTTGTCCTATTCCGTGTCCTGAGTCAGCAGCTGCCCAATGTATTTGAAATATTGATGCTCCCAGTCTGATGGGGGAGGGGCAGTAAGAACAGTGTGGACCCTGGGTCCAGTTGTTATCCATTCCCTAGTTGGATACAGGCAGAGCACCAGCTTCTGACTTACTACTCCTCAGCAGAACTTAAATATGATACTTTAGTTTTTGGGTACGTTACAGTCCAATGGTAAATGTTGGAGGAACCTCATCAATATTATATACAATATTTTAAAACATGTATCCAAAAAACTCCCACTCCCAGCTGCCAGGGAAGGGACTGTTGGTACGAGTTTGTGATTCCATGGGTGTGGTTGCTCCTTGGTTCTGGCTTTGGAAGCTAAATGCTGGCAGGATCACCAAACAGCAAATGTGTCTGACTTTCCTGTTCCCTGGCCCTGGAGTGTTACAGCCAAATGCTATTGTGGCTTATAACAATTTAGCTCCAGTCAGGATGGAATCTAATATCGTGCTGCAGTCTGTGACATAGATCCTCGCCAATAGAGTATGTTACATCTGTTGAGAAGAGTTACATGTATCAGAACGAACACCCATGCGCAAAGTTTAACCTGTATAATGTGTATAGGTTGTTATGACACAGCAGTTGGTAACAGCCAAGTTATTTAAAATCCCAGAGGGAAACTTGGAACAACTGTCATAACCTATATTTTCAGTTGGTATGTTTGAGATGCAGCTCGGAATTCAGAAATAAAACCAACAGACCTCGTGAGGTTTTTTTATATAAATTAAACATTTATTAATTTAACAAGGTATTAAACATAAACACATGTCTACAAATTACTACCATAATAACTATTAAATCCCCAAATTAATCACTCCCAAAATCTTCCCCAGTGCAATAACAATCCATGGACTTTAAACAGACACCAGGCAAAGCACATTTTGTCTTACTAGTTGTAGGTTTACAGGCTTAGACCTTCCATGCCTCTGACTCCCTCACAAAACTCTTCTGTGTATACCCAGCATTCCCTTTGAACGCAGATTCTCATTGCATCACTAGGCGCTTTGAACTCCACCTCTTTTACCGATAAAACTCCTTTCATAGCACCAGTTTTATTAGTAATATAAATATATTACTTGGTGTCTCCTAGCTATGTGCAAGATTTCACCCCAGTCTTTGAATGGAAATGCAAACGTACTCTTTACCTTAATTTCCTTACTGTTTAACATCTCAAAATAATTATACATCAAAGTACCCAGACTAGCTGGCTTTAATACAATTAACACACACAGACACACCCACAGACACAGACCCTACTACAAGTCCAATTTAAAATGATGTCCAGTCACATATACATTAATATCTTCATGACAAGGTGCAATGCTACTGAGCTGGCTCCAATGGAAAGGGTCATTGTAACTGCTGTCCACTAACGTTCCACTTTCTCCTGCCGAACCAGATGCGTTTGAAGAAACATCGATGGCACAAGAAGATTTTGAAGACCAGAGACCCTTTGATCTTCTCCCTCGGCTGGAGGCGCTTTCAGACCATCCCGATGTATTACATTGAGGACCACAATGGACGCCACAGACTGCTCAAGTACACACCTGTGCACATGCACTGCTCTGCTACCATCTGGGGTAAGAGACTTCCCACTTCTCCATCTCCTGTCTCAGAGGATAACTCCGGGGATGTTGGCCCATGGGTGGTGGTTTACACTTTCCATGTTTGTGCTGTTACAATCTCCGTCGAGACCGATAACTTAAAGAGAAGTATGAGCTGCAATTAATAGCTGAAAAGGTGACACAACAAAATTTCATATTTTAAGATGTTTACTATTGAAATATTGAACAAACTCTATATTTGTTGCAAAACAAAAACAGAATTACCTGGAAAAACTCAGTAGGTCTGGCAGCATCGGCGGAGGAGAAAAGAGTTGACGTTTCGAGTCCTCATGACCCTTCAAGTTCTGTCGAAGGGTCATGAGGACTCGAAACGTCAACTCTTTTCTCCTCCGCCGATGCTGCCAGACCTACTGAGTTTTTCCAGGTAATTCTGTTTTTGTTTTAGATTTCCAGCATCCGCAGTTTTCTTTGTTTTCAACTCTATATTTGTTGGCCAGTTATACTTTGAACCATAGAATGGAATACCTCCCTGGTTATATTAACAACCGAAAAACATATTTCACAGGTAAATGTTACACTGTCCTTTTAAGTAGATATTCAATTCTCACAGAATCTGTCCAAAATGATTCTTAGCTCCCAGGGGTTTACTTCTTTTCCTTTGTCAGCCTGGTAATTTCTAACCCTAGAACTGTCCTTCACTGAGGGTATTACTGCAGATCCTCCCTCTTGTGGGAGCGAGACAAATCTTCCAGCTTCATTTTATCTCCTCATGAACTTGACCTTTTCAATCCGAGTTCAAGCTTCCACCTGCATCCCTGTGTGGCCAACCATGGAGTCTTTGGATCTCATTCTCTCACTCTGTCATTCTCTCACACTCTCACACTCTCACACTCTCACACTCTCACACTCTCACACTCTCACACTCTCACACTCTCACTCTCTCACTCTCTCACTCTCTCACTCTCTCACTCTCACTCTCTCTCTCTCTCTCTCACTCTCACTCTCACTCTGTCACACCCTCACTCTCTCACTCTCTTTCACACTCTCTCTCGGGGACCCTGGCAAACTAACCCATCTGTAATATTCAGTGATATTTTAAGAAAGTCTGTAACACAATGGTCTGAACCTTTCCCATCGCAATGCCAGTGTAGATCCAATGGGCCTTGTATGCTGATTAGCTATCCCTAAGACCCCAACACTCTTTTATGTAGAAACTAAGTGGGCAGTTTAAAGCAAAACTGTTTACATCCGACATTCACAACACTCTTCTGGGACTTTGGAGACTCTCAGTCCACTGTTGCACACAGGCTGCTGCCATTGTGTCCAAGTATAAACACCTTGCACCTTCTTCCCAGTAAAACAATCTGAGGTCCTTTAATCTCTAACAATCAAACTTCCTGGGCTTGTTGTCAGGCAGACTTCAGAGCAGGTCACATGACCACTTTCATTTTACTAAATTAAAGACCCAGTCTCTCAAAACATAATTTTATAAGCTTCATAATTGTAACAGTGCTAAGACAGTTAGTGTCTGTGGTGTTATCACCTTGACAGCATGAGCTGAAGTCAGTCCTTGCCTGATCCAGGAGGAATTGAGCTTGATGATCAGAAGTGGAAACTCTGCCTTGGCCAGGGCCACTGAGTAATTGAACTATCTCAGTTGCTACCTGTGTGAGTTCACCTGACTGAACTGTTGATTAAAGCTGAGACTTTGTAAGACTGCCATGCAGTACAATTGTAGCTGACCTGCTACCTGTTCATGACTATGGGTGCAATATGAGTAAATCAGATTTGAAGAACTTGTATTAAAGGTGAATATTGCAGAGACAGCTCCTGGAAGCTGAGGCTGTTGTAGTGACAGCAGGTACCCTTATCAGTTTCTAATCATTCCCACAATCAACCCTCATTGGGAGCCTCTGTTGCAATGCTGCTAATGTTTTCAGTAATAGCTTTTCAGAGTTTTGTGTAACTTGCAGACTTTGTCCTTCCTCACTCCAGGTCCAATTACTCCACAAGGGACAGGATTTTTCGCTATTCCTTCTGTGGGTGGTGTTTTGGTGAGTTTCTGTATGTGTCGAACTGTTCTGTTGAAGAGTCATACAGACTCGAAACGTTAACTGTCTTCCTCTCCGCAGATGCTGTCAGACCTGAGTTTTCCAGGTATTATTTTTGTTTTGGATTTCCAGCATCTGCAGTTTTTGCTTTTATATACAAAGGATGTTCTCTTATACAAATTTTAAAAATTCTTCAAAAGAAAATAAATACTGCAACAGCTGGAAATTTGAAATAAAATCAGGAAAAATTTGAAATCCTCAGCAAGTCAGACAGCATCTGTGGAGAGAGATATTAAAGTTGGCATCCTCTGGTTCTTGCCCCTTTCCCCTCATGATTTTGAACACCTCTATCGAATCTCTTCTCAAACCTTCTCTCCTCTAAGGAGAGCAGCCTCAGCTTCTCTAATTTATTCAGGAAACTGAAGTCCCTCATCCCTGGAACCATTCTCTCAAATCTTTTCTGCATCTAATCCCTCCCAATGTGCAGTGCCCAGAATTGGATACAAATACTACAGTTGGGACCAATCCAATGTTTAGCAAGATTCATCATAACTTCCTTGATTTTGTACCCTATGACTTTATAAATCCCAAGAGCCTGTATGCCTTATTGACCACTTTTTCAATCTGCCTTGCTAGCTTAAACCATTTGTACACATGTTCTCCCAGGTTTCTCTGTTCCTGCACCACACTGTGCCTTCTCATTGCTATTTCTGGATTCTTTACCCCTGCAAAATTAGTTTAAGCCCCTCTCCCACAGCATTAGTTTGTCCCCAGCCCTAGTTAGATGTAATGCGCCTGAGTTGCGCCATTTCTCTTGCCACCAGAACCTGTCTTGCTGTCCCAGGAGTCTGAAGCTGCACATCACACCCCACCTCCTGAATCACTTTCAGCCTCACGTTCACTGACACTATCTTCCTGTTTCTGTACTCACTCACATGTGGCACTGGGAATAATCCAGGTTGCCCTCTCCTGAGGTCCTGCTCTTGTTCTTTTAGCTCCTGAAACTCTGTCTGTAGGTTCTCAGTCCCTTCCCAGCATATTTCATTGGCTCCAATATGGACCACAGCGTCTGGCTCTCAATGTTCTACACGCGCTGAATTATAACCCTTCTTTGTTATTTCCTCATCATAGGTAAGAGTCAAGTTCTCGAGACTAACTGTCAGCTTTATTTTTGCAGAAGGATTTCAGGATAGCGGCGACAGGTGTGGTGCTGGACCTCGATAAATCTGTAACCATCGTTAAAAAACTCAAGTTGGTGGGGACCCCATTCAAGATATACAAGAACACGGCCTTCATAAAGGTGATCAGCTTCTTTACTGCTGCCAGCAGTTTCTCTTCGAATGTCCCTCTTACAATCCTCTTTTTCCATTTCTATCCTATCTAATTTCTTCACCCCTCCCTTTCCTGTGATATTGACAGCATTCTCTCCTTTAATGAATGCTGAAGTACTCATTTAGTACTCAGCCATGCCCTCTGCCTCCAGAAGAAGATTTTAGCTTTGGTTGTAAATCAGCCCAACCCATTTCGTATTTATATGTTTATGGAATACTTTTGGATTCCTTTATATGTTACTCGCTAACGTTCTCTCATACACTTTCCCTGTCTCTCATATTTCCAGTCTCAGGTCTCCCTTGCTGCACCTTTATGTTGCTGACGTAAACCACAAGCCTCATTTTCTTGCTTTATGTTGTTTTACATTTCTTTAGTTGCCCAGTGATCTCCAGCTTTGGATGCATTTCTTTCCCTCTCTCGGGAATGTATTTAGCCTGTACGTGAACTCTCTATTCCTTGATAATCTTTGATTCATTCCACCTGGACCGGATTCCCTTCAGCTCTCTGCAATGACCCCTGTGGCCATGAAGAGCTTTGGGAATGAGCTGGATCCTGGGTTGGTAGCTGAACTGATGTGTGATGTGATCTGAACAGGGAATGTTTAACTCTGCGTTGGAAGTTGCTAAATTTGAGAACGCTTCGATCCGAAGTGTGAGTGGGATTCGTGGCCAGTTGAAGAAAGCACTTCGCACCCCAGAGGGTGCGTTCCGAGCCTCCTTTGAGGACAAGTTGCTGATGAGTGGTGAGTAATATATCTTTAAATGTAATAGTTAAGGAAATGGCCTCAAAATGTGATATAACCGAGCTCACTGAATGTTGTTTGTTCAATAATTGGGATGCGTTTAACAGTGGAATTTTTATTTTGTTCCCCACGATTTTGTGCCTTTTAAGGTGAGGGGCATTACTGCTGAACAATTGGAACACTTGATGTTTCAGGCACAAGTTCAGCATCAAGCCTTCTCCGGTCCGGCAGAGCTAATCTCTCTCCCCCCTTTTCAACAAGCTTCAACCCAACCTCGAGCACCCATGCTGCAACCTTGTTTCATTTGTGTCACCATCTCACCAGCAATCCTGGGAGTTGACTGAGTGTTAAAAGGCTACTCGAAATGCCGGCTGGAAATTGGTTTGTGGCTGGTGGAGCTTTGCTAATGATGACATTGGAACAAGTACAAGGCTTTGCCTTTTGTTGCAGGCATTCTGTCTTGCTCCTCGTGGGGTATCAGTGTGAACCTGTGGCTGTGGTAACATGATTTGAATTTAAACTAAACACAGAAATCCTGATGCCTTAATTGGTTTGGAGGCAGACTTTAGTCGTGTTGTGCTGTGTTCACCAGTATAAAGCTAAACTGTTTGTTTTGTTGATTCTCAGATATTGTTTTCATAAGAACGTGGTACCCAGTTTCAGTGCCAAAGTTGTATAATCCAGTCACAACATTGCTTCGACCAAGCAGCGAGAGAGAAACCTGGACTGGAATGAGAACCCTGGGACAACTCAAACATGACTTGGGCGTTAAGATGAAACCAAACAAGGATTCTTTATACAGGGTAATGACAGGTTAATACATTCCTAATGTCAGTGGCACACTGGGATGAATGGGTTAGAATTACTATTGTAGGACAACCATCTTTACCACCAGAACTAAGAGACATGGATAGTTTCCTCAGTGTAGCAACTTAGCACAGGACCAACACCAAGTGTTGAACTTTGCATAGAGAATCCTAGGGCCAAAGGGCAGCTCTTGTGGCTCTGTTCCCCTGCACCAATCAGGGCCCCGTGGCTCTGTTCCCCTGCACCAATCGGGGCCCTGTGGCTCTGTTCCCCTGCACCAATCAGGGCCCCGTGGCTCTGTTCCCCTGCACCAATCGGGGGCCCTGTGGCTCTGTTCCCCTGCACCAATCAGGGCCCCGTGGCTCTGTTCCCCTGCACCAATCGGGGGCCCCGTGGCTCTGTTCCCCTGCACCAATCGGGGCACTTGGCCTGAATGTCAATGCTCCCAGGAAAGGAGTAGAGAAGATTGGATTCAGATTTCTGAGGTTGGCATTATCTGAAATCTGATATTTGATAGTCTTAAAATAAACATGAAAGCTAAACTAAGCAGTTAGAAACCACTGGTTAGGCCCCAGCTGGGGTTTTGTATCCATTGCTGGGCATCATATATTAGGAAAGATGCAAGGTTTTAGAGGGAATGCAGAAGAGATTTATGGGAATGATGTCAGGAATGTGGGATTTCAGTTATGTGGAGAGACTGGTGAAACTGGGAGTCTCCTTAGAGGAGATTTTGCTGGAGGTGTTCAAAATTCTGAATAAGTTTGATAAAGAGCAATCTGTTTCCAGTTGTTGAAAGGTCAGTGATCAGAGGAGAAAGGTTAAAGATAATTAACAAAGGAGAAATGAGGAATTTTTATTTTGTTATACAGCAAGTTAGGATTGGAATGCACTGCTTAGAAAGGCTGGTGGAAGCAGACTCAATAATAACTTTCAAATGGGATCTGGGTAAATACATGAAGGAGAAAGACTTAGGATTTACTGGGCTATAGGGAAAGTGAGACGAATTGCAGTAGCTCTTTCAGAGAGCCAGAACAGACCTGATGGGCCAAATGGCCAACTGTGCTGTATAAATATCATTTATTTCTAGTCTGTGTCTTAGAATCCAGGTGCCAGCTGTAAAGAATCAGTAGTTCAGGCACTGAATCCCTGGTAGAGAAACACCTTTACCCTGCCAAAGTGTTTGTATTTCCGAGTAATTGAGTTTATGACTGGATCGGGTCCTGTGATGCTGACGTGGTCGATTGACCTGCTTTGTGCTGGATCTGCTGTGTTTCTAACTGTGTGCATTTTCCTGCAGCCCATCGAGAGGAAGGTGAAACATTTCAATCCCCTCTACATCCCCAAGATGCTGCAGAAAGCTCTACCTTTTAAGAACAAGCCCAAAAATCAAGAGAAATTGGCCAGTGAAACGCGGGATAGACAGCGAGTCGCGGTTATAAAAAGCACACACGAGAGAAAGGTAACTGTACAGAAACAAAAGAATTTCACATGCCCTGTTTAAGGGGCAATGGGCGACAGTGCATCATGAAAACCTGATTCTCACTCTCCCAGGTCTGCTGTCTGATTCTCTGTCCAATCCTATAGACTTGTAGAAATTCCTCCTTGAGATGGGTTCTATGATCCTTAATATCCTTTGGCTGATTGTTTTCCTTTGGCCCAGCAGCTAGAATCTCGGGAGCAGCATGTTCCAAAAACCAGTGAACCACAGTCTGTTGGCCCTGAATAACCTGGGAGATGAGTCTCGAGGATATGACTATTTCACTCACTCTTGTTGTGCATTTGCATGTTCTCTCTGAACATTGCGAAGTACTGAAGTAGCTGAGGCATTAGCTGCTGGCTGATGTTTGTGGGGAGTTTAGCTCCATTAAGATGTAAAGCTAAGTTAGTTGGTCACCACTGCAATCAGGATGTTGGGATTGGCCTTCAATCTCTGAGTCATGGTGGGCAAACATCAGGCAACCTTCCAGCTGGAGATTAGTGCGGTATCAGTTCCCACTGCTTCTGTTCAACAGCCTGCCCGTGGAGTCTGAGTATGAACAAGCTATTTGATTGTATTCTGTCTGGGGGAAGAGGCTTCAACTTTCCACTTCAAAGTCAGAACTTTGTTCTGTGGTCAAGGAGCAAAAGGTGAATGTCGCTCGGTGACTGTCTACATCGCTAGAGAAAGATTCCCCAGATAATCTTTACTGAGGCTTCTCTCAATTTCCAGACAAAAACAGCTTGGCTGATTGATGAAAAATCATCATTGACATCATTCTAACTACTTCAAGTATGACTGATCGGTTAGGAAATCCAACCACTGTCAAACCTAACCCATGAAGTCAGAGTCCCTTTTGAAAATGTCTGTGCCACGATTTTGGTTTCTCTGAGCTGAGGATATAAGGGTTAAAAGAAATGACTAGCTTAGATATGTATTCGTGTCAGGAATACGGGAACAGCATTGCTGTACAGAGGCCTGTCTCCTGTGGCCCAGCATCTCTGTTCAGTCCCCAGAGTGTGAATTTCCTGCTGGTGCCTCTGTCACTGAGAATCCAGTCTCAGTTTACTGTCTGGTCAACTTATCTCACTCTCCATCACTGCAATAAACTCAGGATTCTGTGTTTGGAAACGGAACTTTCACTAACCTCTCACATCTAGAGAATAGTTTGGGGCTGCTGAATAAAATACAATAACCAGGCTGCAGTGGGGGAGTTTTTGAGTTTGTTTTCAAAAGCGAGGAGCCCAAAGCCTCCCACTGTTAATGAATAGGCTGCATTAACTGTTTCTTTCTTGGAGTTAACCTTCAGTTTGTGCAGCAGCAACATTGTCGACCTCTGTCTCGAATATACTTGACGACTGAGCACCCCAACTTTATAGGGTAGAGAATTCTAAAGATTGAAAATTCTTTGAGTGAAGAAATTTCTCTTCCTCTCAGTCCTAGGTCATTGACCCCTTCCTACTTCTGCCACTGAAGGTGGGCAGAGGTAATGATTTCACCCCTGTTTCAGTCTGTAAACAATATCTCTCAGAAACTAATGGACAGATTCCAGTGAAACTTGTTACATAGAATGGATATGGGCCAAGACAGAGCCGATTAGTCTTTGGCAAAGATCTGGATCCCGATCCTGACATTTTTAAAGAATTTTTGGGGGGATAGAGCAATTTGATTTTTTTTCTTTTTTACAATGTTATGGGTTGTTTGATTTAGAATGTTCTGAATTGTCTCACATGCTGTCGTGGAATTTGTTCCAGCTGTCAAAATGTGAGCAGAGTTTTCAAAGCAGGATGTTTAATGTGGATTGGTTTTAAGCCTTCTCAATGAGATGGAAGCTCTTTCTATAAAAAGATATCTTTTTTCAGCATTGTAGTTACAGGGCATCAGTCAGACAAGGAAAGGCCTTAAGGAAGAGCTGTATAATTATGATAATGTTAACAAAGTGTGGTTGAGGTATGTGCTCTACTGAGTGCCCTCTTCACATACTCTGGGATTATGATCCCTAGTTCTACATCCCCGAGTCAGTGCAAACACCCTCCCAGCATTTACCCTCTCAAGCCTCTTAAGAATTTTCTGTTTCAGTGATATCAGCTCTCATTCTTCTAAACGCGAGAGAGTATGGTTTATTCTGCTCAATCTGGCCTTGTAGGACAGTCCCCTCATCCCAGGAATCCATCTAATGAACCTTTTATTGTGGTACTCTCCAAGGCAAGTTTACCCTTCGGGTAAACTGTACACAGTATCCAGGTGTGATCTCATCAAGGTCCTCTGTAATTGTAGTAAGACATCTTTACTGTTACTGGCCTATTCCTGCTCCTAATCCATATGTACGTATGTTCGTACGTATACTTCAATCCCTTTATAATAAAGGTAAACGTACCATTGTATTTTGTAATGCTTGCTATATCTACAACTTAACTTTATGATTCGCATACAATAACAGCCAAGTCCCTTTTAAATACCATAATTTCCAGTCTCTCCCTATTTAAAAGTTATTCTGCTTTCCTATTTTTCCTACCAAAATGGATAACCTCACACTCTCACTCACTTAACCGATTCATTCCTTTGCAGCCTCTTTGGGCCCTCCACGCAGCTTATTTTCCTACCTAGCTCTGTATTGTCAGCTAACTTGGATACGTTCCACTCAGCCCCCTGATATGAGTCATTGATTGTAAATATCTGAGGTCCAAATACTGATTCTTTCAGTATTTCACCAGCTACAGTCGGCAGCTTGAAAATTACTCTGTTTTCTGCCTATTAACCAATTCTCAATCCATTGTTAATATATTATCTCCAATTCTCATGAGCTTTAATATTGTGTTATAGCCTCTCTTGTGGCACCTTATCAGATGCTTTTTGAAAATTCTTATCCCTTATCTACCATGGAAGTTCAATCTCAAAACAAACAAGTTAGTTAGGCATGATTCCCTTTCAAAAGTCCATATTGACTGTCCAATCATGTTGCGATCTTCTAGGTGTTCTGTTGCCGCATTTTTAACAATTAATTTTAGCATTTTCCCTACAGCTGATGTCAGGCGAACTGACCTATAGTTCCCGGTTTTCTCCTTTCCTCCTTCCAATCCACAGACATTGTTCTAGAATCTAGGGAATTTTAGTAGATCAAAACCAATGCATACACATCTCTGCAGCCATCTCTTTTAAAACATAGGATGAAGGCCATCAGATCCAGGGGATTTATTGACTTTTAGTTTAATTAATTTTGCCAGTATTATTTCTTTACTAACCATAATTTGTTTAAATTTCTCATTTTCACCAGACCCTTGGTTCCCAACTATTTCCAGAATGTTTGCTTGTGTCTCCTACCATGGAGACAGATGCAGAGAGTTCATTTAAATTCTCTGCCATTTTCCAGTATAAAATTTCCTATCTCTGCTTCCAATTAACCTGTGTTTACTCTTATTAACCTGTCCTATTAGGACAATCTGCTTTTATATTTCTAACTAGTTTGCTGTCATTCTGGTTTCTCTTTTGTTGTCATATTTTTGGTCATCCTTTGTTAAATTTTAAAATGCTCTCAATCCTCAGGATGACTGGGTTTGTGTCTTGGCAACATTATGAATCTTTTCCCTTAATCTGATACCATCTTTAACTTCTTATTGGCTACAGTTGAACTATTGTTCCTTTGGGTTTTTTAATTCCTTAAGGGAATGTATATTTATTGTGAAATATGAAATATTTTTAAATTTATTTAATACTTCAGTGTATGTCATTAGATCAAAAATATTGATGTTAGTTAAGTAGTTTGGCAAACTACCTTAACCAATTTGCTAAGTTCATCGTAATCATTAACTTGCTCAATGTTTGAGTTGCACTGTTAATGCGAGATAATATTAGGCTTTGTGTGTTTAAAAACAATGTTTTGTTCTCAGATCTCAGCCCTGCTCTCTGCTCTGAGCACAGTGAATGCATACAAAATACAGAAACAGCATAGAAAAGAACACCAGCAACACAAAGAGTTCCTCGCACAGAAATGCAAACAGCAGGAAGAGAAGATTAAGAGGCAAAAAGAAGCTCGCAAGAAGATCCATCGTATACTGGGTCAGAAGGAGAAGCGCAAAATGAAATCCAGCCTAAAGGGACGTGAAGAGGACTGAAGCACTTGGCTTTGCCAGTTTACATTGCAATGGCAGTCACCCACAGGAATTGGAGCTGAAAAGCATTGTCTGTATATGTGACCATTGGCCACATCTATGACACTTAAATTGTTTCTTTTCTGGGATGTAACTTACTTTAATGCAATCAATTTGGTCTTTGTGCAGATTTTGATCCACAGAGTCTAAAATGGAGTGTGAAAAACACGTGATGCAAAGTTAAATACTCCATGCTCTGTGACGTACAGTGTTTAATAAAAATAGTAAAATTCCTCTTAATGAACTGTGTGACGAATGATTTCTTTTACAGCACCTATCCTAAAAGTGGTTTGTGGATTTGGTGCCTGACTTGACCTAGGACTGGAGAGCAACATGATCTTTCAGGACATTGAGTATCTTGAAGAGGAATGTAGTAGCAAAGTGCACCCCTTGACCTTGACTTTCAGGGATGCACAACACAGTTGGCCTTGTAACAGTTGCTATGTCAGACCTGTTTAGCACTCACTTATAAAGAAAATGTGTGGACAGTGACAAGTCTGCCGGCCCAGTACATCACCCTGGGTTCCTGATCTCACACTGGGTTCACTTTCTTTTGGAGCTTTGGCCACACTTTTTTATGAATTCTATTTTCACCTGTGGCTGCCACTAATGGGGAGCACACAATCACCTCATGGCAGCTTTAGTCTGAACGTATGTTGTGCAGGAAGATCTGGAAATAGAAATGAAAGAAAACACTTTAAAGAATATAGAATCCTAGGCTGTTAACAAAGACAGATTGGTGGGAGATGTATGTGTAAAGGAGGCCATTGCACTGAGAGGGATGGCCATTGTCGAGCCATTGAGGGGTCGGGGTGGAAGGGGGATTGTGACAGAAAGGAATATACCTTCATCTAACGTGTGCACCTACTTATAATGGATATATGGTTTCTGCACCAATGATT
This sequence comes from Isurus oxyrinchus, assembly GCA_026770705.1. NCBI lineage: Eukaryota > Metazoa > Chordata > Chondrichthyes > Lamniformes > Lamnidae > Isurus > Isurus oxyrinchus. The sequence continues at coordinate 87,530 of JANJGN010000129.1, forward strand.
GGGAGCTAGTAAGAGCCCCTTATCCTCACTGGGATGGAGAAGGGCTGCTTTGGTTAAAATGGATTACAACATAGAGCTCCAAATCAAGGGATGTTTCAGTTGCATAGAGCCTTAGTCACCCCATCATCAAATTCAGCCTTTGAGGGGATGCAATGCAGTAATATCTAAGCATAAAAAGGTTAATTTGGTGACTTGTCCCCTTGCATTTCTCTGTTGCCCTACCCTCTGGCAACATTTCTATTCACTGTTTTCCCAAATGTGTGAGGTCTTATTCCTCTGCATTGAATCACAGAATCTCTCAGTGCAGAAGAGGCCCTTCGGCCCATCGAGTCTGCACCGACACGTGAGAAACACCTGACCTACCTACCTAATCCCATTTACCAGCACTTGGCCCATAGCCTTGAATGTTATGATGTGCCAAGTGCTCATCCAGGTACTTTTTAAAGGATGTGAGGCAACCCACCTCCACCACCCTCCCAGGCAGCGCATTCCAGACCGTCACCACCCTCTGGGTAAAAAAGTTTTTCCTCACGTCCCCCCTAAACCTCCTGCCCCTCACCTTGAACTTATGTCCCCTCATGACTGACCCTTCAACTAAGGGGAACAGCTGCTACCTATCCACCCTGTCCATGCCCCTCATAATCTAGTACACCTCGATCAGGTCGCCCCTCAGTCTTCTCTGCTCCAACGAAAACAACCCAAGTCTATCCAACCTCTCTTCATAACTTAAATGTTTCATCCCAGGCAACATCCTGGTGAATCTCCTCTGCACCCCCTCCAGTGCAATCACATCCTTCCTATAATGTGGTGACCAGAACTGCACACAGTACTCCAGCTGTGGCCTCACCAAGGTTCTATACAACTCCAACATGACCTCCCTACTTTTGTAATCTATGCCTCGATTTTCACCACCCCACTAACATGCCCCTCCGCCTTCAGAGATGGACATACGCCAAGATCCCTTTGTTCCTCAGAACTTCCTAGTGTCACGCCATTCATTGAATACTTCCTTGTCAAATTACTCCATCACTTCACACTTTTCAGGGTTAAATTCCATCTGCCACTTATCTGCCCATTTGACCATCCCATCTATATCTTCCTGTTGCCCAAGACACTCAACCTCACTGTTAACCACCCGGCAAATCTGTGTGTTATCTGCAAAACTTACTAATCCTACCCTCCACATAGTCATCTATGTCGTTTATATCAATGACAAATAATAGGGGACCCAGCACAGATCCCTGTGGTACGCCACTGGACACTGGCTTCCAGTCACTAAAGCATCCTTCTGTCATCACCCTCTGTCTCCTACAACTAAGCCAATTTTGAATCCACCTTATCAAATTACTCTGTATCCCATGTGCATTTGCTTTCTTTATAAGTATCCCATGTGGGACCTTGTGAAAGATTTTGCTGAAATCCATATAAACTACATCAACTGCACTACCCTCATCTACACACCTGGTCACCTCCTCAAAAAATTCAATCAAATTTGTTAGGCATGACCTCCCTCTGACAAAGCCATGCTGACTATCCCTGATCAAACCTTGCCTCTCCAAGTGGAGATAGATACTCTCAGAATTTTCTCCAATAGTTTCCCTACCACTGACGACTCACTAGCCTGTAGTTCCCTGGTTTATCTGTACAACCCTTCTTCAATAGCAGAACCACAATAGCTGTTCTCCAGTCCTCTGGCACCTCCCCTGTGGCAGAGAGAATTAAAAATTTGGGTCAGAGCCCCTGCGATCTCCTCCCTTGCCTCCCTCAGCAGTCTGGGACACAAATCATCCGGACCTGGAGATTTGTCCACTTTTAAGCCTGCCAACACCTCCAATACAAAGAACAACGTACAGCACAGGAACAGGCCCTTCGGCCCTCCAAGCCTGCGCCGATCATATTGCCCGTCAACTAAAACATTTTGCACTTCCGGGGTCCGTATCCCTCTATTCCCATCCTATTCATGTATTTGTCAAGCTGCCTCTTAAACACCACTATCGTACCTGCTTCCACCACCTCCTCTGGCAGCGAATTCCAGACACCCACTACCCTCTGTGTAAAAAACTTGCCCCGCACATCTCCTCTATAGTTTTCTCCTCTCACCTTAAATCTATGTCCCCTAGTAATTGACTCTTCCACCCTGGGAAAAAGCTTCTGACTATCTACTCTGTCCATGCCACTCATAATTTTGTAAACTATCAAGTCGCCCCTCAATCTCCGTCACTTTAGTGAGAACAATCTCAGAGTTTCTCCAATTTCTCCAACCTCTCCTCATAGCTAATAACCTCCAGACCAGGCAGCATCCTGGTAAACCTCCTCTGCACCCTCTCCAACACCTCCATATCCTTCTGGTAATGTGGCGACCAGAATTGCACGCAATATTCCAACTGTGGCCTAACCAAGGTTCTATACAGCTGCAGCATGACTTCCCAGCTTTTATACTCAATACCCCTGCTGATGAAGGCAAGCATGCCATATGCCTTCCTGACTACCTTATCCACCTGTGTTGCCACTTTCAGTGACCTGTGGACCTGTACACCCAGATCCCTCTGCCCGTTGATGCACTTAAGGGTTCTGCCAGTTACTGTATAACTCCTGTCTGTATTAGACCTTCCAAAACGCATTACCTCACATTTGTCCGGATTAAACTCCAACTGCCATTTCTCCGCCCAAATCTCCAACCGATTTATATCCCGTTGTATCCTTTGACAATCCTCTTCACTACCTTGTCACTCCCTATATTAATTTGCTCAAGAACCTCACAGTCTCTCACCCCGAGTTCAATACCTTCATCCTCATTCTCTTGGGTGAAGACGGATGTGAAGTATTCATTCAACACCCTAGTGATGTCCTCTGGCTCCACCATAGATTGCCCCCTTGGTCCCTTATGGGCCCTACTCTTTCCCTGGTTATCCTCTTCCCATTTTTATACTAACAGAATATCTTGAGATTTTCCCTACTTTTACCAGCCAGAGCTTACTTATATCCCCTCTTTGCTCTCCTAATTGCTCTCTTAACCTCCACCGCATTTTCTGTACTCCACATGCCTCCGCTGATTTGCTTCCCTTGTACCTGATAAAATCCTCTTTTCCTTCTCAGTGTATCCTGAATATCTCTGGTCATCCATGGTTCTCTGGGCTTGTTACTCCTTCCTATCACCCTAGAGGGAACATGTTGAGACTGTACCCTCCCCATTTCCGTTTTGAACACCCCCACTGTTCCTCTGTAGATTTCCCCACAAGTAACTGTTCCCAGTCTACCTTGGCCAGATCCTGCCTTATTTTACTAAAATCCGGTCTCCTCCAATCCAAAACATTTTTTGCAACTTGTCTATTTCTCTGTCCATAACCAACTTAAACTGTACCATGTTGTGGTCACTATCACTAAAATGCTCCCCCACCACCACCTCAGCCACCTGTCCGGCTTCATTCCCAGAATTAGGTCCAGCAATGCACCGTCCCTTGTTGGACCCTCTACATATTGACCTAAAAAGTTCCCCAGTACACATTTCAAGAAATTCACTCCATGCAAGCCCTTAACACTATGTCTATCCCAATTAATGTAGGAAAAGTTGAAATCACCTAATATAATTACCCGATTGTTATTGTTTTTACACACCTCCACAAATTGTGCACATATTTACTCCTCAATTTCCCACTGACTATCTGGGGTCTGTAATAAACACCTAACAACGTGCCTGCCTCTTTTTTATTCCTAAGCTCTACCCACAAAGCTTCATTCGATGCCCCCTCCAAGATATCATCTCTCCTTACTGCAGTAACTGACTCCTTAACTAATAATACAATGCCTCCTCCTCTTTTACCCCGTCAACTGCCTCGCCTGAAGATTCTATATCCTGGAATGTTGAGCTGCCAATCCTGCACCTCTTTCAACCACGTCTCAGTGATGGCTAGTGTATCACAATTCCACATGTCAATCCTCACCCTTAACTCATCTGTTTTACCTATAATATTCCTGGCATTAAAGTAGAGGCCATCCAGCCTTGCCTTACTCCCTTGAAGCTTATTGCAGCTGTGCTCCCTCTGATTTGATTGTTTTACTGTATTATGATGTGTCCCTATTCTGCTAACATTCTGTGTCCCCTCCCCCTGTGGAATTAAACTCCTTCCAACAGCACTAGCAAACCCGCCGCAAGGATGTTTGTCCCCCTCAGGTTCAGATGTAGACCGTCCTGTTTGTAAAGGTCCCACCTTCCCCAGAAATGGTCCCAGTGATTCATGAAGCTAAAACCCTCCCTCCTGCACCAAATCTTAAGACATGTATTCATCTGCGCTATTCTCCTATTTCTGAGCTCGCTAGCACGTGGCACTGGGAGTAATCCAGAGATTACAACCTGAGAGGTCTTGCTTTCTACTCTACTGCCTAACTCCCTGAATTCTTGATGCAAGACCTCATCCCTCTTTCTACCGATGTCATTGGTACCAACATGTACCATGACCTCTGCCTTATCACCCTCCCTCTTCAGGATGCCCTGCAGCTGTTCAGTGACATCCTGGACCCTGGCACCAGGGAAGCAACATACCATCCTGGTGTCACATTGACAGCCACAGTAGTGCTTATCTGTTTCGCTGACTATAGAATCCCCTATTGTTCTTCCTCTCTTCCTCCCCTCCTGTACAGACAGGCTGCTTGTGTTGCCAGAAGCTTGGCTCTGTCCGCACTCTCTGGAGGAACCAGCGCCCTCATCAGCCTCCAAAATGGAATACTGATTTGCGAGTGGGACCCCAGAGGACTCCTGAACTATCTGCCTGTTTCTCTTGGGCTGCCTGGTGGTCACCCATTCCCTTCCTTCTTCAAGTCCCTTCAGCTGCGGTGTGACCACCTCTCTAAACATGATATCCACGATGCTCTCAGACTCCTGGATGCTCCACAGTGTCCCCAGCTCTGAAACCCCAGTTTCCAGGAGCTGCAGCTGGACACACTTGCTGCACACATGCTGGTCCCAGACACTGGAAATGTTCGCGGCTTCCCACATGGAGCATGAAGAGCACACCACGGCTTTGAGCTCTCCTGCCATGACTTATCCCTTTATATCAAACCTTTTAAATCAATTACTGTAGGGCCCTTCTTTTCTGATCCGCGTTGCTACAGAATATACAAACTGTAAACCACAAATAACCTTAAAGTATAAGTGATAAAAGTAGTAAATACCTACCCACTACTTACCAGTCACTCCTCTCCCTTGTAGGCTCTACTGCTGCAGCAGGGCAAGACCACTCTCTGAGGATTTAAGAAGTTGTATAGCAAAGAAAAATTGCAAAAGAGCACCTCTTCCCCAATGCACCGAGTTCCCACTGTGCACCAAATTGCCAACACCCACACTCACTCTGGCTGTGTCTCACTCAGGATGAGGTCTCTCCTCTGTTCGTCTGCAAGCACACTGTAGTGTGAACTGCATCTGCCATCCAGCTACCTCTGTGTTATATCAGCCCTGACTGCAAACTCTTGCTTTCTTCCTCATTTTCCATATTCACTAGTTTGGCATCATCAACAAGCTTTTAATATTATTCCTTGAATCGGTGTTCAAATGGAAAACACACTGGTCCCGGTAATTCCAGATATCACGGGGACACACCCTACCGATCTGAAAAACACCTAGTAACCCCTTGGTCTTTGCTGTTGAGCCCCCCAACTATTCAAGTTCTGGGAGTCTGTGCTGGGATGCCTGCCCTAAGAACATAGGAAATAGGAGCAGGAGTAGACCATAAGTAGACCTCAAGCTGTTCCACCATTCAATATGCTCATAGCTGATCAAATGCTTCAACTCCAACTCCACTTTCCTACCCAATCCCCATATTCCTTGGTTCCCTGAGAGACCAATAACATATCTATCCCAGCCTTAAAAGATACTCAATGATAGAGCATCACCAACCCCCTGGGGCAGACAATTCCAAAGATGCGCAACCCTCTGACTGAAGAAGTTTCACCTCATTTAACTGATCAACACTTTAACCTGAGACTGTTGTCCTTATATTCCAGATTCCCTGGGGGGTGGGGGTGCAGGGAGAAAACCTCAGTGCGCGAACCCTGTCAAGCCCCTTTAGAATCTTTTATGTTTCAATGAGGTCATTCTTCTGAACTCAGTGAAGGCCCAATTTACTCAGCCTCTTATTATAGGTCAACCTTCTCATCCCAGGGACCAATCTTATGAACCCTTGCTGTAAGACCACCAATGCAAGTGTATCCTTCCTTAGACATAGAGACCAAATCTGCACACTGTACTGTACCCCAGATGTGATCTCAGAAAAGCTTTTTTTGCAACTGTAGCAAGACTTCCTTATTCTTGTACTTCAATTCCCATACAATAAAGGCCAGCCTACCATTTGCTTTCCCAAATGCTTGCTGTCCCTGCATGCTAACTTCATGTTCCTTGTACAGCTACACCAAAGTCTCTCTCATCAGAAACATTTAGAAATTTTACACCTTTTAGAAAATATTCTGGTTTTCTATTCTTACTCCCAAAGTGAATAACCTCACACAATGCTTCATCTGCCACCTTGTTACCAACTCACTCAACCTGTTTATTTCCATGCAACCTCTTTATGTCCTCCTCACAGCTTATTTTCTCACCCAGCATGTATCATTAGCAAACCTAAAGATGAAGGAACAGAGTAATATATTTAAGTCATTAACTCATCAGAAATAGCTGAGACCTTGTGGATGTGGTGCAAATCAAGTGGGCTTCTTTATCCTGAATGATAAATGAAGCTTCTTGAGTGTTGTGGCAGCTACACTCATCCAGCGAAGTGGAGAATATTCCATCACACTCCTGAATTGTAGATGTTGGACAGGCTTTGAGGAGTCAGGAAGTGAGTTACTTTCCTAGCTTCGGACTGCTCTTGTAGCCACAATGTTTATATGGCGAGTCCAGTTCAGTTTCTGACCAATGGTAACCCCCATTGATAGTGGGATATTCAACGATGGTAATGCATTGAATGTCAAGGGACGATGGTTAGGTTCTCTCTTGTTGGAGATGGTCATTGCCTGGCACTTGTGTGGCACAATTGTTACTTGCCACTTGTCAGCCCAAGCCTGGATATTGTCCAGGTCTTGCTGCATTTGAATATGGACTGCTTCAGTGTCTGAGGAGTTGGGAATGGTGCTGACCATTGTGCAATCATCAGCGAACATCCCCACTTCTGACCTTATGATGGAAGGAAGGTCATTGATGAAACAGCTGAAGATGGTTGGGCTGAGGACACTACCCTGAGGAACTCCTGCAGTGATGTCCTGGAGCTGAGGTGACTGATCTCCCAACAACCACAGACATCTTCCTTTGTGCTAGGTATGACTCCAACCAGCAGAGAGATTTCCCCCTGATTCCCACTGACTCCAGTTTTGCGAGGCTCCTTGATGCCACACTCGGTCAAATGTTGCCTTGGTTGCAAGTGCAGTCACTCTCACCTCAGCAGTTCAGCTGTTTTGTAATGAGGCCAGGAGCTGAGTGGCCCTGGCAGAACCCAAACTGGGCATCAGTGAGCAGATTATTGCTAAGCAAGTGTCGCTTGATAGCACTGTTGGTGACCCCTTCCATTACTTTACTGATGATGGAGAGTAGACTGATGGGACAGTAATTGGCCGGGTTGGATTTATCCTGGTTCTTGTGAACAGGACATTCCTGTAAGGGGTTCTTCACGAGCCAGCTCAGCCTCACTGTTAGTTCTTGACTTTAGGATTTTATAAAAGGACATACTTACATGGACACAGGGTTTTAGGTTCAATCACAAACTTGTTTATTAACAAAACCCCGCAATGCCCTAATACAAGATCTCTAAACTAGTGTAATAAGGCTGCACAACATTCAAAACCACAATTTATTAATAAAAGTCTCTAGTGAAAAGAAAAACCCACAGGCAAAACCTCACATTTCTGCCCCAAAGCTTACTGGATCCAACTCAATCCCCATCAGGATTTAATTGTTACACATAAAACTATTCCTAAACTTCAGCCCCAATATCCCTCAGCTCTGGCTGATGCTTACAGCTCCCCACATGGCTGGTCATTCTGGTGCAAGCTGTAGGTCCGTGAATCAAGCTGACTGTTCCTGGTCCTCCTTGGTGACTGCAGTGCCAGAGCTTCAGGCCTTGGCCTTTAATTATGACCTTTATCGACAATATCAGACCATACTTCCTGGAGACACTCCGTTTGGATGGTTGGTGCTTAGTACCCTTTTAATCTCTTTAGTCCAATTCCTGCCTTGGTCCAGATAAACTCATTCATTGCGATGTTGTTGTTCTTAGATTTGAAGATAGCAAATGTAATTCCATTACTCTAAAAGGAGGGGAAACTACAGGCCAGTTAGCTTAACATCTGTCACAGGGAAAATGTTAGAAGCTACTACTAAAGAAGTTATAGTCGGGCACTTAGATAAGCTCAAGGTCATCCGGCAGAGTCAACATGGTTTTGTGAAAGGAAAATTGTGTTTAACCAACTTATTGGAGTTCTTTGAGGAAGTAACATGTCCTGTGGATAAAGGAGAACTGATGGATGTGCTGCACTTAGATTTCTAGAAGGCATTTGATAAAGTATAGCATCAAAGTCTTTTGTGGAAAAAAGATACTTATGATATAGGAGGTAACATATTGGCATTCAAAGAAGATTGGCTGGCTAATGGAAAGAGTAGGCTTAAATGGGTCTTTTTAGGTTGGCAAGATGTGACGAGTGGTGTGCCACAGGGATCAGCGCTGGGACCTCAACTGTTTACAATTTATATAAATGATGTGGATGAAGGGGTTGGAGGGATGGTTGCCAAATTTGGTGATGACACAAAGATAGGTAGGAGAGTAAGTTGTGAAGAGGACATAGGTGTGCTTACACAGGAACAGGAGAGTGCTCATCCTGAGTGAGACACAGCCAGAGTGGGTGTTGGCAGTTTGGTGCACAGTGAGAATTCAGTGCAGAGGGAAGAGGTGCTCTTTTCATTTTCTCCTTGCTATGCAAATGCTTAAATATTCAGAGAGTGATCTTGCCCTGCTGCAGCAGTGGAGGCGACAAGAGAGAGGAATGACTGGTAAGTGGTGGGTAAGGTCGGCTGAGTACTTGCTACTTTTATCACTTATAGTTTAAGGTCTTTTTGTGGTTTATAGTTTGTATATTCCGTAGAAACGAGTGTCAGGAAAGAAGGGCCCAAGAGTAACTAATTTAAAAGGTTTAATTTAAAGGAATAATCATGGCAGTGTCCAGTGGCGTACCACAGGGATCTGTGCTGGGTCCCCTATTATTCATCGTTTATATAAACAACATAGATGACTATGTGGGGTTAGGATCAGTAAGTTTGCGGATGACACAAAGATTTACCGGGTGGTTAACAGTGAGGTTGAGTGTCTTGGGCTATAGGAAGATATAGATGGGATGGTCAAATGGGCAGATAAGTGGCAGATGGAATTTAACCCTGAAAAGTGTGAAGTGAGACACTTTGGAAGGGGTAATTTGACAAGGAAGTATTCAATGAACGGCATGACACTAGGAAGTTCTGAGGAACAAAGGGACCTTGGTGTGTGTGTCCATAGATCTCTGAAGGCGGAGGGGCATGTTAGTGGGGTGGTGAAAAAGGCACAGGGGACACTTGCCTTTATCAATCGAGGCATAGATTTAAAAAGTAGGGAGGTCATGCTGGAGTTGTATATAACCTTGGTGAGGCCACAGCTGGAGTACTGTGGCAGTTCTGGTCGTCACATTATAGGAAGGATGTGATTGCACTGGAGGGGGTGCAGAGGAGATTCACCAGGATGTTGCCTGGGATGAAACATTTAAGTTATGAAGAGAGGTTGGATAGACTTGGGTTGTTTTCATTGGAGCAGAGAAGACTGAGGGGCGACCTGATCGAGGTGTACAAGATTATGAGGGGCATGGACAGGGTGGATAGGGAGCAGCTGTTCCCCTTAGTTGAAGGGTCAGTCACAAGGGGACACAAGTTCAAGGTGAGGGGCAGGAGGTTTAGGAGGGATGTGAGGAAAAACTTTTTTACCCAGAGGGTGGTGAGGATCTGGAATGCGCTGCCTGGGAGGGTGGTGGAGGCGGATTGCTTCACATCCTTTAAAAAGTACCTGGATGAGCACTTGGCACGTCATAACATTCAAGGCTATGGGCCAAGTGCTGGTAAATGGGATTAGGTAGGTAGGTCAGGTGCTTTTAATGTGTCGGTGCAGACTCGATGGGCCGAAGGGCCTCTTCAACACTGTGATTCTGTGATTCTGTGAGAAGGAGGCTACAAAAAGATATAAATAATTTAAGTGAGTGGGCAAAGGTGTGGCAAATGGAGTATAATGTGTGAAAATGTGAAATTGTCCATTTTGGCAGGAAGAATAAAAGAAGTTTATTATCTAAATGGTGAGAGATTGCAGAGCTCTGAGGTGCAGAGGGATCTGGGTGTCCCAGTGCATGAATCACAAAAGGCTAGTATGTAGGCACAGCAGGTATTTAGCAAAGCTAATAGAATGTTATCATTTATTGTGAGGGGAATTGAATATAAAATTAGGGAGATTATGTTTCAGTTATACAGGGCACTGGTGAGACCACATCTGGAGTACAGTGTACTGTATTGGTCTCCTTATTTAAGGAAGAATGTAAATGTATTGGAAGTAATTCAGAGAAGGTTTATCAGACTAATGCCAGGAATGGACGGATTGTTTTATGAGTGAAGTTTGGACAGACTAGGCTTGTATCCGCTGGAGTTTAGAAGAGTAAGAGGCAACATGATTGAAACATAAGATGCTGAGGTGTCTTGACAGGGTGGGTACGGAGAGGATATTTCCTACTGTGGGAGAACCTCGAGCTAGGGGTCACTATATAAAAAAGATGAGGCAAATTTTATTCACTCAGACGTTTGTGAGTCTTTGGAACTCTCCTCCTGAAAAGGTGGTGGAAGCAGAGTCTTTGCATATTTTTAAGGCAGAGGTGGATAGATTCTTGGTGAGCAAGGGGGTGATGGGTTATCAGGGGTGGGTGGGATGCAGATTTGAGGTTACTATCAGATCAGCCGTGATCCCATTAACTGGCGGAGCAAGCTCGAGGGGCTGAATGGCCCACTCCTGCTCCTTGCTAGCATGTTTCCATGACCAAAGCAATGGACCCTATCCCAGTGTGATACCTCTGGCTCCCAAGTTGATGTGTGGTGATAAAGTCCATTTCTCCTTAGCTGTTGTTGATATTTATTTGTATAATGGCAGTTGTCTCCCAGTTTCTTTAATTGGATTGGCTGATGGCACCCGCTTTGTGTCTTTGAGTTGATAATGTCCCAGTAGCTGTTTTTTAACGTTCGTTCATGGTATGTGGGGGTTGTTGGCTAGGCTGGCATTTATTACCCATCACTAGAGAAAAAGTATTGAGCAAACTATTGGTACTAAAGGGTGACAAGTCCCTAGGACCTGATGGCCTATGCCCCAGGGTCTTAAAGGAAGTGGCAGCAGAGATAGTGGATGCATTGGCTATAATATTCCAAAATTCCCTGGATTCTGGAAAGGTTCCAGCGTATTGGAAAAATGCTAATATAACGCCCTTATTCAAAAAGGGGGGAGGCAGAAAGTCGGAAACTATAGACCAGTTAGTTTAATGTCTGTCATTGGGAAGTTGTTGGAATCCATTATTAAGGAAGTAGTAATGGGGCATTTGGAAAGTCAAAATGCAATCCATCAGAGTCAGCATGGTTTTATGAAGAGTAAATCATGTTTGACTAATTTGCTAGAGTTCTTTCAAGATGTGACAAGCAAAGTGGATAATGGGGATCCTGTAGATGTAGTATATCTGGACTTCCAGAAGGCCTGTGATAAGGTGCTGCACAAAAGGTTCTGACACAAGATAAGATCACACGGAGTTAGGGGTAATATATTAGCTTGGATAGAGGATTGGCTAACTAACAGAAAGCAGAGAGTCGGGATAAATGGGTCTTTTTCTGCAGGGCAAGCTGTAACTAGTGGGGTGCCACAGGGTTCGGTCCTTGGGCCCCAACTATTTACAATCTATATTAATGACTTTTATTCAGGGATAGAAGGCACTATAGCTAAATTTGCAGATGACACAAAAATAGGAAAGTAAGTTGCAATGAAGAAATAAGAAATTGAGAAATGGATATGGACAGGTTAGATCAGTGGGCCAAAATGTGGCAGATGGAGTTTAACATGGATAAGTGAGAGGTTATCCATTTTGGTCAGAAGAATAAAAAAGGTGACTTATTATTTAAATGGAGAGAAACTTCAGAATGCTTCAGTGCAGAGGGATCTGGGTGTCCTCGTGCATGAATCGCTGAAAGCTACTATGCAGGTACAGCAGGTTATAAGGAAGGCAAGTGGAATTTTGGCATTTATTGCTAAAGGAATAGAGTATAAAAATAGGGAAGTGTTGTTGCAACTGTACAAGGCATTGGTAAGGATGTAGTTGCACTGGAGTCTGTTCAGAGGAGATTCACTAGATTGATTCCAGAGATGCCATATATCATATATACCATATATCCACCCCTAATTATTTACATTTATATACCATATATCCACCCCTAATTACCTACATTTATATACCATATATCCACCCCTAATTATTTATATTTATATACCATATATCCACCCCTAATTATTTACATTTTTATACCATATATCCACCCCTAATTATTTATATTTATATACCATGTATCCACCCCTAATTATTTACATTTATATACCATATATCCACCCCTAACTATTTATATTTATATACCATATATCCACCCCTAATTATTTACATTTTTATACCATATATCCACCCCTAATTATTTATATTTATATACCATATATCCACCCCTAATTATTTACATTTATATACCATATATCCACCCCTAATTATTTATATTTATATACTATATATCCACCCCTAATTATTTATATTTATATACCATATATCCACCCCTAATTATTTACATTTATATACCATATATCCACCCCTAATTATCTACATTTATATACCATATATCCACCCCTAATTATTTACATTTTTATACCATATATCCACCCCTAATTATTTACATTTATATAGCATATATCCACCCCTAATTATTTACATTTATATACCATATATCCACCCCTAATTACCTACATTTATATACCACATATCCACCTGTAATTACCTACATTTATATACCATATACCCACCCTTAATTATTTACATTTATATACCATATACCCACCCCTAATTATCCGCATTTATATACCATATATCCACCCCTAATTACCTACATTTATATACCATATATCCACCCCTAATTATCTACATTTATATACCATATATCCACCCCTAATTACCTACATTTATATACCATATATCTACCCCTAATTACCTACATTTATATACCATATATCCACACCTAATTATTTACATTTATATACCATATATCCACCCCTAATTACCTACATTTATATACCACATATCCACCTGTAATTACCTACATTTATATACCATATACCCACCCCTAATTATTTACATTTATATACCATATACCCACCCCTAATTATCTACATTTATATACCATATATCCACCCCTAATTACCTACATTTATATACCATATATCCACCCCTAATTACGTACATTTATATACCATATATCCACCCCTAATTACCTACATTTATATACCATACATCCACCCCTAATTATCTACATTTATATACCATATATCCACCCCTAATTATCTACATTTATATACCATATATCCACCCCTAATTATCTACATTTATATACCATATATCCACCCCTAATTATCTACATTTATATACCATATATCCACCTCTAATTTCCCTTGAGAACCTTACTGTGCAGCAGGGGAACCTCTCTATTCAGCCTCTACTTCCTTTCTCACTTGCTGCTTATCATCTGATGAGGTCCTGGAAGGAGACAGCTCATTGTCCACAAGATCCACCTGTCTCTTGGAGAGCCAGGTTAAGGAGAGTGCAGCAGGCCACTACAATAAGATAGAGCCTTGCAGAAGTCTATTGGACGACACCACCTGTCTGGAATTGCTTCTTCAGAAGCTCGATGGTTGTCGTACTGAGCAGGTGACATTGGTTGTACCACCTCTGTGCCTCAGTCTGGGGCTCCCATGGAGGTTATCTGTAGCCATCTCTTCAAGGGATATATCTTGTTCCCTAGAATCCATCTGCAGGCTTTTGGTGTTGGAGTGAAGATCTGAGGTGGCCTGAAAAGCTGGAGGATGAAGGAGCCATGGCCAGCTGGAAGATGTGGAAGGGCAACTCACCCTGTTGGTGGATCGAACTGACCGTTTATTGGTGTCTTGGTGGAAAAGTGGGCACAACCTGTGATGCCTTGTATGTGGGGGAATCCAGTGATGGAGGAAAATCCCTCTGTGCATGCAAACTGCCGCAGTCTGGAATTGGATGTACTGGAGAGCTCTGGAAAAGAGGCAGCAATGACCAATGAGACGCCATGGTGGGTGGTCCTTTTTGAGATGCCACTAAGTTCTTAAGATGACCCACGGAATAATCCAGAGTGAAGAAGTTCAGGGTGCCAGGAACTTTGACAGTTATTAGTAAGCAATGGTGAACAGGACTGTGAAGTACAGGATCTTTCGTGAAGAGGACACAGATTTCTCTGAGCATTTTCCTGGACACAGTTCCTCGCAGAACTGGGTCTCTGTAGCTGCATCTTCAGTGCTACATCCTGCATCCACTATCTAACCTCTCCTCCCCTGCCTCCACTACTTACATCCCACACCCCTGCCTCCACTACCAAACTTCTCCTCCCCTGCCTCCACTACCTACCTCTCACTCCCCTGCCTCCACTAACTACCTTCGACTCCCCTGCCTCCACTATCTACCTCTCACTCCCCTGCCTCCAATACTTACCTTCGACTCCCCTGCCTCCACTACCTACCTTCTACTCCCCTGCCTCCACTACCTACCTCCCACTCCCCTGCCTCAACTACCTACCTTCTACTCCCCTGCCTCCACTACCTACCTCACACTCCCTGCCTCCACTACCTACCTCCCACTCCGCTGCCTCCACTACCTACATCCCTCTCCCCTGCCTCCAGTACCTACCTTCTAGTCCCCTGCCTCCACTACCTACCTCCCACTCCCCTGCATCCAATACCTACCTCCCACTCCCCTGCCTCCACTACCTACCTTCTACTTCCCTGCCTCCACTAGCTACCATCTAATCCCCTGACTCCACTACCTACCTCCCACATCCGTGCCTCCACTACCTACCTCCCAGACAAGTGCCTCAACTACCTACCTTCTACTCCCCAGACTGCACAACCTACCTTCTAGTCCCCTGCCTCACTACCTACCTTCTACTCCCCTGAATCCACTACCTAACTCCCAATCCCCTGCCTCCACCACCTACCTTCTACTCCCCTGCCTCCACTACCTACCTTCTACCGCCCTGCCTCCACTACCTACCTCCCACACCCCTGCCTCCACTACCTACCTTCTACTGCCTGCCTCCAGTACCAACCTCCCAATCCCCTGCCTCCACTACCTAGCTCCCAGACCCGTGCCTCAACTACCTACCTTCTACTCCCCTGCCTCCACTACCTACCTTCTAGTCCCCTGCCTCACTACCAACCTTCTACTCCCCTGCCTCCACTACCTACCACCCACTCCCCTGCCTCCACTACCTACCTCCCAATCCCCTGCCTCCACTACATACCTTCTACAACCCTGCCTCCACTACTTGCCTTTTACTCCCTTTGCCTCCACTACATACCTTCTACTCACCTGCCTCCACTACCTACATCCAACTCCCTTGCCTCCACTACCTACCTTCAACTCCCCTGCCTCCACTATCTACCGCACACTCACCTGCATCCACTTCCTACCTCCTACTCCCCTGCCTCCACTACCTATCTCCCACTCCCCTGCCTCCACTAACTACCTTATAATCCCCTGCCTCCACTACCTCCCACCTCCCTGCCTCCACTACCTAACTTCTACTCCCCTGCCTCCACTACCTACCTTATAATCCCCTGCCTCCACTACCTATCTCCCACTCCCCTGCATCCACTACCTACCTCCTACACCCCTACCTCCACTACCTAACTCCCACTACCCTACCTCCACCACCTATCTCCCACTCCCCTGCCTCCACTACATACCATCTACTCCGCTGCCTCCACTACCTACCTCCCACTCCCCAGCCTCCACTACCTACCTTCTACTCCCCTGCCTCCACTTCCTACCTCCCACTCCCCTGCATCCACTAACTACCTTCTACTCCCCTGCCTCCACTACCTACCTCTCACTCCCCTGCCTCCAATACCTACCTTCGACTCCCCTGCCAACACTACCTACCTTCTACTCTCCTGCCACGACTACCTACCTCCCACTGCCCTGCCTCCACAACCTACCTTCTACACCCCTGCCTCCACTACCTACCTCCCACTCCCCTGCCTCCACTACCTACCTTCTACTCACATGCCTCCACTAAGTACCTCCCACTCCCCTGCCTCCACTACCTACCTCCCACTCCACCGCCTCCACTACCTACCTCCCAATCCCCTGCCTCAACTACCTACATTCTACTCCCCTGCCTCCACTACCTACATCACACTCCCCTGCCTCCACTACCTACATCCCACTACCCTGCCTCCACTACCTACCTTCTACTCGCCTGCCTCCACTTCCTACCTCCCACTCCCCTGTCTCCATTACCAACCTTCTATTCCTCTGCCTCCACTACCTACCTCCCACGCCCCTGCCTCCCCTACCTACCTTCTACTCCCCTGCCTCCACTACCTACCTTCTACTCCCCTGCCTCCAATTCCTACCTCCTAATCCCCTGCCTCCACTACCTACCTTCTAGTCCCCTGCCTCCATTACCTACCTTCCAATCCCCTGCCTCCACTACCTACCTTCTACTGCCTGCCTGCAGTACCTACCTCGCAATACCCTGCCGCCACTACCTACCTCCCAGACCCGTGCCTCCACTACCTACCTTCTACTCCCCTGGCTCCACTACCTATATTCTAGTCCCCTGCCTCACTACCTACCTTTTACTCCCCTGCCTCCACTACCTACCACCCACTCCCCTGCCTCCACTACCTACCTCCCACTCCCCTGCCTCAACTACATACCTTCTACACCCCTGCCTCCACTACCTGCCTTCTACTCCCCTGCCACCACTACCTACCTCCCACTCACCTGTCTCCACTACCTACCTCACACTCCCCTGCCTCCACTACCTACCTCCCACTCCCCTGCCTCCACTACCTTCCACCCACTCCCTGGCCTCCACTGCCTACCTTCTACTCCCCCGCCTCCAATACCTACCTCCCACTCTCCTGCCTCCACTACCTACCTCCAACTCCGCTGCCTCCACTACATACCTCCCACTCCCCTGCCTCCACTACCTACCTCCCACTCCCCTGCCTCCACGACCTACCTCCCACTCCCCTGCCTCCACTACCTACCTCCCACTCCCCTGCCACCACTACCTACCTCCCACTCCCCTGCCTCCACTACCTACCTCCCACTCCCCTGCCTCCACTACCTACCTCCCACTCACCTGCCTCCACTACCTACCTCCCAATCCCCTGCCTCCACTACCTACCTCAATTCCCCTGCCTCCAATACCTACCTTCTACTTCCCTGCCTCGACTACGTACCTCCCACTCCCCTGCCTCCACTACCTACCTCCCACTCCCCTGCCTCCACTGCCTACCTCCCACTCCCCTGTCTCCTCAACCTACCTCCCACTCCCCTGCCTCCATTACCTGCCTTCTACTCCCCTGCCTCCACTACCTACATCCCACTCCCCTGCCTCCACTACCTACCTCCGACTCCGCTGCATCCACTGCCTACCTCCCACTCCCCTGCCTCCACTACCTACCTCCCACTGCCCAGCCTCCACTACCTACCTCCCACTCCCCTGCCTCCATTACCTACGTCCCTCTCCCCTGCCTCCACTACCTACGTCCCACTCCCCTGCCTCCACTACGCACCTCCCAC
Organism: Isurus oxyrinchus; assembly: GCA_026770705.1. NCBI lineage: Eukaryota > Metazoa > Chordata > Chondrichthyes > Lamniformes > Lamnidae > Isurus > Isurus oxyrinchus. The sequence continues at coordinate 105,473 of JANJGN010000129.1, forward strand.
TCCCCTGCCTCCACTACCTACCTCCCAGTCCCCTGCATCCACTACCTACCTCCTACCTACCTCCTCCTCCCCTGCCTCCACTACCTACCTTCTACTCCCCTGCCTCCACTGACTACCTCCCACTCCCCTGCCTCCACTCCCTACCTCCCACTCCCCTGCCTCCAAAACCTACCTCCCATTCCCCTGCCTCCACTACCTACCTTCTACTCCCCTGCCTCCACTACCTACCTCCCACTCCCCTGCCTCCACTACCTACCTCCAACTCCCCTGCCTCCACTACCTACCTTCTACTCCCCTGCCTCCACTACCTTTCTCCCACTCCCCTGCCTCCACTACCTACCTCCCATTCCCTTGCCTCCACTACGTACCTCCTACTCCCCTGCCTCCACTTACTACCTTCTACTTCCCTGCCTCCACTACCTACCTCCCTCTACCCTGCCTCCACTACCTACCTTCTACTCACCGGCCTCCACTACCTACATCCAACTCCCCTGCCTCCACTACCTACCTTCAACTCCCCTGCCTCCACTGCCTACCTTCTACTCCCCTGCCTCCACTATCTAGCACACACTCCCCTGCATCCACTTCCTACCTCCTACTCCCCTGCCTCCACTACCTATCTCCCACTCCTCTGCCTCCACTAACTACCTTACACTCCCCTGCCTCCACAACCTCCCACCTCCCTGCCTCCACTACCTAACTTCTACTCCCCTGCCTCCACTACCTACCTTCTACTCCCCTGCCTCTACTACCTATCTCCCACTCCCCTGCATCCACTACCTACCTCCAACGCCCCTGCCTCCACTACCTACCACACATTTCCCTGCCTCCATTACCTAACTCACACTCCCCTGCATCCACTACCTACCTCCTACTCCCCTGCCTCCACTACCTACCTCCCACTACCCTACCTCCACCACCTATCTCCCACTCCCCTGCCTCCACTACATACCATCTACTCCGCTGCCTCCACTACCTACCTCCCACTCCCCAGCCTCCACTACCTACCTTCTACTCCACTGCCTCCACTAACTAACTCCCACTCCCCTGCCTACACTTCTTACCTCCCACTCCCATGCATCCACTAACTACCTTCTACTCCCCTGCCTCCACTACCTACCTCTCACTCCCCTGCCTCCAATACCTACCTTCGACTCCCCTGCCAACACTACCTACCTCTCACTCCCCTGCCACCACTATCTACCTTCTACTCCCCTGCCTCCACTACCTACCTTCTACTCCCCTGCCTCCAATTCCTACCTTCTAATCCCGTGCCTCCACTACCTACCTTCTAGTCCCCTGCCTCCACTACCTTCCTTCTACTCCCCTGCCTCCACTGCCTACCTCCCACACCCCTGCCTCCACTACCTACCTTCTACTGCCTGCCTGCAGTACCTACCTCGCAATCCACTGTCTCAACTACCTACCTCCCAGACCTGTGCCTCCACTACCTACCTTCTACTCCCCTGCCTCCACTACCTATATTCTAGTCCCCTGCCTCACTACATACCTTCTACTCCCCTGCCTCCACTGCCTACCACCCACTCCCCTGCCTCCACTACCTACCTCCCACTCCCCTGCCTCCACTACCTGCCTTCTACTCCCCTGCCACCACTACCTACCTCCCACTCACCTGTCTCCACTACCAACCTCACACTCCCCTGCCACCACTACCTACCTCCCACTCTCCTGCCTCCACTACCTACCACCCACTCCCTGGCCTCCACTGCCTACATTCTACTCCCCCGCCTCCACTACCTACCTCCTACTCCCCTGCCTCCACTACCTACCTCCCACTCCCCTGCCACCACTACCTACCTCCCACTCCCCTGCCTCCACTACATACCTCCCACTCCCCTGCCTCCACTACCTACCTCCCACTCCCCTGCCTCCACTACCTACCTCCCACTCACCTGCCTCCACTACCTACCTCCCAATCCCCTGCCTCCACTACCTACCTCAATTCCCCTGCCTCCAATACCTACCTTCTACTTCCCTGCCTCGACTACCTACCTCCCACTCCCCTGCCTCCACTAGCTACCTCCCACTCCCCTGCCTCAACTACCTACCTCCCACTCCCCTGCCTCCACTACCTACCTCCCACTCCCCTGCCTCCACTACATACCTCCCACTCCCCTGCCTCCACTACCTACCTCCCACTCCCCTGCCTCCACTACCAACCTCCCACTCACCTGCCTCCACTACCTACATCCCAATCCCCTGCCTCCACTACCTACCTCTATTCCCCTGCCTCCAATACCTACCTTCTACTTCCCTGCCTCCACTACCTACCTCCCACTCCCCTGCCTCCACTACCTACCTCCCACTCCCCTGCCTCCACTACCTAACTCCCACTCCCCTGCCTCCATTACCTGCCTTCTACTCCCCTGCCTCCACTACCCACATCCCACTCACCTGCCTCCACTACCTACCTCCCAATCCCCTGCCTCCACTACCTACCTCAATTCCCCTGCCTCCACTACCTACCTCCCACTCCCCTGCCTCCACTACCCACCTCCCACTCCCCTGCCTCCACTACCTACCTCCCACTCCCCTGCATCCATTACCGACCTCCTACCTACCTCCTCCTCCCCTGCCTCCACTACTTACCTCCTGCTCCCCTGCCTACACTACCTACCTTCTACTCCCCTACCTCCACTGTCTACCTCCCATTCCCCTGCCTCCACTACCTACCTCCCACTCCCCTGCCTCCAGTACCTATCTCCCAATCCCCTGCCTCCACTACCTACCTTCTACTCCCCTGCCTCCACTACCTACCTCCAACTCCCCTGCCTCAACTACCTACCTTCTACTCCACTGCCTCGACTACCTACCTCCCACTCCCCTGCCTCCACTACCTACCTCCAACTCCCCTGCCTCCACTACCTACCTTCTACTCCCCTGCCTCGACTAACTACCTCCCACTCCCCTGCCTCCACTACCTACCTCCCATTCCCCTGCCTCCACTACCTACCTCCTACTCCCCTGCCTCCACTAACTACCTTCTACTTCCCTGCCTCCACTCCCTACCTCCCACTCCCCTGCCTCCACTACCTACCTCCCACTCCCCTGCCTCCGATACCTACCTCCCACTCTCCTGCCTCCACTACCTACTTCCCACTACCCTGCCTCCACTATCTACCTCCCACTCCCTTGTATCCACTACCTACCTTCAACTTCCCTGCCTCCACTACCTACCTCTCACTGCCCTGCCTCCACTACCTACCTTCAACTCCCCTGCCTCCACTACCTACCTCCCACTCCACTGCCTCCACTACCTACCTCCCTCTGCCCTGCCTCCACTACCTACCTCCCACTCCACTGCCTCCACTACCCACCTCCCACTCCCCTGCCTCCACTACCTACCTCCCACTCCCCTGCATCCACTACCTACCTCCTACCTACCTCCTCCTCCCCTGCCTCCACTACTTACCTCCTACTCCCCTGCCTCCACTGCCTAGCTTCTACTCCCCTGCCTCCACTGTCTACCTCCCACTCCCCTGCCTCCAGCACCTACCTCCCACTCCCCTGCCTCCAGTACCTACCTCCCATTCCCCTGCCTCCACTACCTACCTTCTACTCCCCTGCCTCCACTACCTACCTCCAACTCCCCTGCCTCCACTACCTACCTTCTACTCCCCTGCCTCGACTACCTACCTCCCTCTCCCCTGCCTCCACTACCTACCTCCAACTCCCCTGCCTCCACTACCTACCTTCTACTCCCCTGCCTCGACTACCTACCTCCCACTCCCCTGCCTCCAATACCTACCTCCCATTCCCCTGCCTCCACTACCTACCTCCTACTCCCCTGCCTCCAAAAACTACCTTCTACTTCCCTGCCTCCACTACCTACCTCCCACTCCCCTGCCTCCACTACCAACCTCCCACTCCCCTGCCTCCACGACCTACCTCCCACTCTCCTGCCTCCACTACCTACTTCCCACTCCCCTGCCTCCACTACCTACCTCCCACTCCCTTGTATCCACTACCTACCTTCTACTCCCCTGGCTCCACTACCTACCTCCCACTGCCTTGCCTCCACTACCTACCTTCAAATCCCCTGCCTCCACTATCTACCACACACTCCCCTGCATCCACTTCCTACCTCCTACTCCCCTGCCTCCACGACCTATCTCCCACTCCCCTGCCTCCACTAACTACCTTCTACTCCCCTGCCTCCACTACCTCCCACCTCCCTGCCTCCACTACCTAACTTCTACTCCCCTGCCTCCACTACCTACCTTCTACTCCCCGGCCTCCTCTACCTATCTCCCACTCCCCTGCATCCACTACCTGCCTCCAACGCCCCTGCCTCCACTACCTACCTCACATTTCCCTGCCTCCACTACCTACCTCACACTCCCCTGCATCCACTACCTACCTCCTACTCCCCTGCCTCCACTACCGACCTCACACTCCCCTGCACCACAACCTACCTCCCACCCCCTGCCTCCACTATCTAACTCCCACTACTCTACCTCCACCACCTATCTCCCACACCCCTGCCTCCACTAGATACCATCTACTCCCCTGCCTCCAATACCTACCTCCCACTCCCCAGCCTCCACTTCCTACCTCCCACTCCCCTGCATCCACTACCTACCTCCCACTCCCCTGCATCCACTAACTACCTTCTACTCCCCTGCCTCCACTACCTACCTCTCACTCCCCTGCCTCCAATACCTACCTTCGACTCCCCTGCCAACACTACCTACCTCCCACTCCCCTGCCACCACTACCTACCTTCGACTCCCCTGCCTCCACTACCTACCTTCGACTCCCCTGCCTCCACTACCTACCTTCTAATCCCCTGCCTCCACTACCTTCCTTCTACTCCCCTGCCTCCACTACCTACCTCCCACACCCCTGCCTCCACTACCTACCTACTACTGCCTGACTGCAGTACCTACCTCGCAATCCACTGTCTCAACTACCTACCTCCCAGACCTGTGCCTCCACTACCTACCTTCTACTCCCCTGCCTCCACTACCTATATTCTAGTCCCCTGCCTCACTACATACCTTCTACTCCCCTGCCTCCACTGCCTACCACCCACTCCCCTGCCTCCACTACCTACATCCCACTCCCCTGCCTCCACTACATACCTTCTACACCCCTGCCTCCACTACCTGCCTTCTACTCCCCTGCCACCACTACCTACCTCCCACTCACCTGTCTCCACTACCAACCTCACACTCCCCTGCCTCCACTACCTACCTCCCACTCTCCTGCCTCCACTACCTACCACCCACTCCCTGGCCTCCACTGCCTACCTTCTACTCCCCCGCCTCCACTACCTACCTCCCACTTTCCTGCCTCCACTACCTACCTCCCACTCCGCTGCCTCCACTACATACCTCCCACTTCTCTGCCTCCACTACCTACCACCCACTCCCCTGCCTCCACTACCTACCTCCTACTCCCCTGCCTCCACTACCTACCTCCCACTCCCCTGCCACCACTACCTACCTCCCACTCCCCTGCGTCCACTACATACCTCCCACTCCCCTGCCTCCACTACCTACCTCCCACTCCCCTGCCTCCACTACTACCTCCCACTCACCTGCCTCCACTACCTACCTCCCAATCCCCTGCCTCCACTACCTACCTCAATTCCCCTGCCTCCAATACCTACCTTCTACTTCCCTGCCTCGACTACCTACCTCCCACTCCCCTGCCTCCACTAGCTACCTCCCTCTCCCCTGCCTCAAATACCTACCTCCCACTCCCCTGCCTCCACTACCTACCTCCCACTCCCCTGCCTCCACTACATACCTCCCACTCCCCTGCCTCCACTACCTACCTCCCACTCCCCTGCCTCCAATACCTACCTCCCACTCACCTGCCTCCACTACCTACATCCCAATCCCCTGCCTCCACTACCTACCTCTATTCCCCTGCCTCCACTACCTATCTCTCACTCCCCTGCATCCACTACCTACCTCCAACGCCCCTGCCTCCACTACCTACCTCACATTTCCCTGCCTGCACTACCTACCTCACACTCCCCTGCATCCACTACCTACCTCCTACACCCCTACCTCCGCTACCTAACTCCCACTACCCTACCTCCATCACCTATCTCCCACTCCCCTGCCTCCACTACATACCATCTACTCCGCTGCCTCCACAACCTACCTCCCACTCCCCAGCCTCCACTACCTGCCTTCTACTCTCCTGCCTCCACTTCCTACCTCCCACTCCCCTGCATCCACTAACTACCTTCTACTCCCCTGCCTCCACTACCTACCTCTCACTCCCCTGCCTCCAATACCTACCTTCGACACCCCTGCCAACACTACCTACCTTCTACTCCCCTGCCTCGACTACCTACCTCCCACTGCCCTGCCTCCACAACCTACCTTCTACACCCCTGCCTCCACTACCTACCTCCCACTCCCCTGCCTCCACTACCTACCTTCTACTCACATGCCTCCACTACCTACCTCCCACTCCCCTGCCTCCACTACCTACCTCCCACTCCACCGCCTCCACTACCTACCTCCCAATCCCCTGCCTCAACTACCTACCTTCTACTCCCCTGCCTCGACTAACTACCTCCCAATCCCCTGCCTCCACTACCTACCTCCCATTCCCCTGCCTCCACTACCTACCTCCTACTCCCCTGCCTCCACTAACTACCTTCTACTTCCCTGCCTCCACTACCTACCTCCCACTCCCCTGCCTCCACTACCTACCTCCCACTCCCCTGCCTCCGCTACCTACCTCCCACTCTCCTGCCTCCACTACCTACTTCCCACTACCCTGCCTCTACTATCTACCTCCCACTCCCTTGTATCCACAACCTACCTTCAACTTCCCTGCCTCCACTACCTACCTCTCACTGCCCTGCCTCCACTACCTACCTTCAACTCCCCTGCCTCCACTACCTACCTCCCACTCCACTGCCTCCACTACCTACCTCCCTCTGCCCTGCCTCCACTACCTACCTCCCACTCCACTGCCTCCACTAACCACCTCCCACTCCCCTGCCTCCACTACCCACCTCCCAATTCCCTGCATCCACTAACTACCTTCTACTCCCCTGCCTCCACTACCTACCTCTCACTCCCCTGCCTCCAATACCTACCTTCGACTCCCCTGCCAACACTACCTACCTCCCACTCCCCTGCCACCACTACCTACCTTCGACTCCCCTGCCTCCACTACCTACCTTCGACTCCCCTGCCTCCACTACCTACCTTCTAATCCCCTGCCTCCACTACCTTCCTTCTACTCCCCTGCCTCCACTACCTACCTCCCACACCCCTGCCTCCACTACCTACCTACTACTGCCTGACTGCAGTACCTACCTCGCAATCCACTGTCTCAACTACCTACCTCCCAGACCTGTGCCTCCACTACCTACCTTCTACTCCCCTGCCTCCACTACCTATATTCTAGTCCCCTGCCTCACTACATACCTTCTACTCCCCTGCCTCCACTGCCTACCACCCACTCCCCTGCCTCCACTACCTACATCCCACTCCCCTGCCTCCACTACATACCTTCTACACCCCTGCCTCCACTACCTGCCTTCTACTCCCCTGCCACCACTACCTACCTCCCACTCACCTGTCTCCACTACCAACCTCACACTCCCCTGCCTCCACTACCTACCTCCCACTCTCCTGCCTCCACTACCTACCACCCACTCCCTGGCCTCCACTGCCTACCTTCTACTCCCCCGCCTCCACTACCTACCTCCCACTTTCCTGCCTCCACTACCTACCTCCCACTCCGCTGCCTCCACTACATACCTCCCACTTCTCTGCCTCCACTACCTACCACCCACTCCCCTGCCTCCACTACCTACCTCCTACTCCCCTGCCTCCACTACCTACCTCCCACTCCCCTGCCACCACTACCTACCTCCCACTCCCCTGCGTCCACTACATACCTCCCACTCCCCTGCCTCCACTACCTACCTCCCACTCCCCTGCCTCCACTACTACCTCCCACTCACCTGCCTCCACTACCTACCTCCCAATCCCCTGCCTCCACTACCTACCTCAATTCCCCTGCCTCCAATACCTACCTTCTACTTCCCTGCCTCGACTACCTACCTCCCACTCCCCTGCCTCCACTAGCTACCTCCCTCTCCCCTGCCTCAAATACCTACCTCCCACTCCCCGGCCTCCACTACCTACCTCCCACTCCCCTGCCTCCACTACATACCTCCCACTCCCCTGCCTCCACTACCTACCTCCCACTCCCCTGCCTCCAATACCTACCTCCCACTCACCTGCCTCCACTACCTACATCCCAATCCCCTGCCTCCACTACCTACCTCTATTCCCCTGCCTCCACTACCTATCTCTCACTCCCCTGCATCCACTACCTACCTCCAACGCCCCTGCCTCCACTACCTACCTCACATTTCCCTGCCTGCACTACCTACCTCACACTCCCCTGCATCCACTACCTACCTCCTACACCCCTACCTCCGCTACCTAACTCCCACTACCCTACCTCCATCACCTATCTCCCACTCCCCTGCCTCCACTACATACCATCTACTCCGCTGCCTCCACTACCTACCTCCCACTCCCCAGCCTCCACTACCTACCTTCTACTCCACTGCCTCCACTAACTAACTCCCACTCCCCTGCCTACACTTCTTACCTCCCACTCCCATGCATCCACTAACTACCTTCTACTCCCCTGCCTCCAAAACCTACCTCTCACTCCCCTGCCTCCAATACCTACCTTCGACTCCCCTGCCAACACTACCTACCTCTCACTCCCCTGCCACCACTATCTACCTTCTACTCCCCTGCCTCCACTACCTACCTTCTACTCCCCTGCCTCCAATTCCTACCTTCTAATCCCGTGCCTCCACTACCTACCTTCTAGTCCCCTGCCTCCACTACCTTCCTTCTACTCCCCTGCCTCCACTGCCTACCTCCCACACCCCTGCCTCCACTACCTACCTTCTACTGCCTGCCTGCAGTACCTACCTCGCAATCCACTGTCTCAACTACCTACCTCCCAGACCTGTGCCTCCACTACCTACCTTCTACTCCCCTGCCTCCACTACCTATATTCTAGTCCCCTGCCTCACTACATACCTTCTACTCCCCTGCCTCCACTGCCTACCACCCACTCCCCTGCCTCCACTACCTACCTCCCACTCCCCTGCCTCCACTACCTGCCTTCTACTCCCCTGCCACCACTACCTACCTCCCACTCACCTGTCTCCACTACCAACCTCACACTCCCCTGCCACCACTACCTACCTCCCACTCTCCTGCCTCCACTACCTACCACCCACTCCCTGGCCTCCACTGCCTACATTCTACTCCCCCGCCTCCACTACCTACCTCCTACTCCCCTGCCTCCACTACCTACCTCCCACTCCCCTGCCACCACTACCTACCTCCCACTCCCCTGCCTCCACTACATACCTCCCACTCCCCTGCCTCCACTACCTACCTCCCACTCCCCTGCCTCCACTACCTACCTCCCACTCACCTGCCTCCACTACCTACCTCCCAATCCCCTGCCTCCACTACCTACCTCAATTCCCCTGCCTCCAATACCTACCTTCTACTTCCCTGCCTCGACTACCTACCTCCCACTCCCCTGCCTCCACTAGCTACCTCCCACTCCCCTGCCTCAACTACCTACCTCCCACTCCCCTGCCTCCACTACCTACCTCCCACTCCCCTGCCTCCACTACATACCTCCCACTCCCCTGCCTCCACTACCTACCTCCCACTCCCCTGCCTCCACTACCAACCTCCCACTCACCTGCCTCCACTACCTACATCCCAATCCCCTGCCTCCACTACCTACCTCTATTCCCCTGCCTCCAATACCTACCTTCTACTTCCCTGCCTCCACTACCTACCTCCCACTCCCCTGCCTCCACTACCTACCTCCCACTCCCCTGCCTCCACTACCTACCTCCCACTCCCCTGCCTCCATTACCTGCCTTCTACTCCCCTGCCTCCACTACCCACATCCCACTCACCTGCCTCCACTACCTACCTCCCAATCCCCTGCCTCCACTACCTACCTCAATTCCCCTGCCTCCACTACCTACCTCCCACTCCCCTGCCTCCACTACCCACCTCCCACTCCCCTGCCTCCACTACCTACCTCCCACTCCCCTGCATCCATTACCGACCTCCTACCTACCTCCTCCTCCCCTGCCTCCACTACTTACCTCCTGCTCCCCTGCCTACACTACCTACCTTCTACTCCCCTACCTCCACTGTCTACCTCCCATTCCCCTGCCTCCACTACCTACCTCCCACTCCCCTGCCTCCAGTACCTATCTCCCAATCCCCTGCCTCCACTACCTACCTTCTACTCCCCTGCCTCCACTACCTACCTCCAACTCCCCTGCCTCAACTACCTACCTTCTACTCCACTGCCTCGACTACCTACCTCCCACTCCCCTGCCTCCACTACCTACCTCCAACTCCCCTGCCTCCACTACCTACCTTCTACTCCCCTGCCTCGACTAACTACCTCCCACTCCCCTGCCTCCACTACCTACCTCCCATTCCCCTGCCTCCACTACCTACCTCCTACTCCCCTGCCTCCACTAACTACCTTCTACTTCCCTGCCTCCACTCCCTACCTCCCACTCCCCTGCCTCCACTACCTACCTCCCACTCCCCTGCCTCCGATACCTACCTCCCACTCTCCTGCCTCCACTACCTACTTCCCACTACCCTGCCTCCACTATCTACCTCCCACTCCCTTGTATCCACTACCTACCTTCAACTTCCCTGCCTCCACTACCTACCTCTCACTGCCCTGCCTCCACTACCTACCTTCAACTCCCCTGCCTCCACTACCTACCTCCCACTCCACTGCCTCCACTACCTACCTCCCTCTGCCCTGCCTCCACTACCTACCTCCCACTCCACTGCCTCCACTACCCACCTCCCACTCCCCTGCCTCCACTACCTACCTCCCACTCCCCTGCATCCACTACCTACCTCCTACCTACCTCCTCCTCCCCTGCCTCCACTACTTACCTCCTACTCCCCTGCCTCCACTGCCTAGCTTCTACTCCCCTGCCTCCACTGTCTACCTCCCACTCCCCTGCCTCCAGCACCTACCTCCCACTCCCCTGCCTCCAGTACCTACCTCCCATTCCCCTGCCTCCACTACCTACCTTCTACTCCCCTGCCTCCACTACCTACCTCCAACTCCCCTGCCTCCACTACCTACCTTCTACTCCCCTGCCTCGACTACCTACCTCCCTCTCCCCTGCCTCCACTACCTACCTCCAACTCCCCTGCCTCCACTACCTACCTTCTACTCCCCTGCCTCGACTACCTACCTCCCACTCCCCTGCCTCCAATACCTACCTCCCATTCCCCTGCCTCCACTACCTACCTCCTACTCCCCTGCCTCCAAAAACTACCTTCTACTTCCCTGCCTCCACTACCTACCTCCCACTCCCCTGCCTCCACTACCAACCTCCCACTCCCCTGCCTCCACGACCTACCTCCCACTCTCCTGCCTCCACTACCTACTTCCCACTCCCCTGCCTCCACTACCTACCTCCCACTCCCTTGTATCCACTACCTACCTTCTACTCCCCTGCCTCCACTACCTACCTCCCACTGCCTTGCCTCCACTACCTACCTTCAAATCCCCTGCCTCCACTATCTACCACACACTCCCCTGCATCCACTTCCTACCTCCTACTCCCCTGCCTCCACGACCTATCTCCCACTCCCCTGCCTCCACTAACTACCTTCTACTCCCCTGCCTCCACTACCTCCCACCTCCCTGCCTCCACTACCTAACTTCTACTCCCCTGCCTCCACTACCTACCTTCTACTCCCCGGCCTCCTCTACCTATCTCCCACTCCCCTGCATCCACTACCTGCCTCCAACGCCCCTGCCTCCACTACCTACCTCACATTTCCCTGCCTCCACTACCTACCTCACACTCCCCTGCATCCACTACCTACCTCCTACTCCCCTGCCTCCACTACCGACCTCACACTCCCCTGCACCACAACCTACCTCCCACCCCCTGCCTCCACTATCTAACTCCCACTACTCTACCTCCACCACCTATCTCCCACACCCCTGCCTCCACTAGATACCATCTACTCCCCTGCCTCCAATACCTACCTCCCACTCCCCAGCCTCCACTTCCTACCTCCCACTCCCCTGCATCCACTACCTACCTCCCACTCCCCTGCATCCACTAACTACCTTCTACTCCCCTGCCTCCACTACCTACCTCTCACTCCCCTGCCTCCAATACCTACCTTCGACTCCCCTGCCAACACTACCTACCTCCCACTCCCCTGCCACCACTACCTACCTTCGACTCCCCTGCCTCCACTACCTACCTTCGACTCCCCTGCCTCCACTACCTACCTTCTAATCCCCTGCCTCCACTACCTTCCTTCTACTCCCCTGCCTCCACTACCTACCTCCCACACCCCTGCCTCCACTACCTACCTACTACTGCCTGACTGCAGTACCTACCTCGCAATCCACTGTCTCAACTACCTACCTCCCAGACCTGTGCCTCCACTACCTACCTTCTACTCCCCTGCCTCCACTACCTATATTCTAGTCCCCTGCCTCACTACATACCTTCTACTCCCCTGCCTCCACTGCCTACCACCCACTCCCCTGCCTCCACTACCTACATCCCACTCCCCTGCCTCCACTACATACCTTCTACACCCCTGCCTCCACTACCTGCCTTCTACTCCCCTGCCACCACTACCTACCTCCCACTCACCTGTCTCCACTACCAACCTCACACTCCCCTGCCTCCACTACCTACCTCCCACTCTCCTGCCTCCACTACCTACCACCCACTCCCTGGCCTCCACTGCCTACCTTCTACTCCCCCGCCTCCACTACCTACCTCCCACTTTCCTGCCTCCACTACCTACCTCCCACTCCGCTGCCTCCACTACATACCTCCCACTTCTCTGCCTCCACTACCTACCACCCACTCCCCTGCCTCCACTACCTACCTCCTACTCCCCTGCCTCCACTACCTACCTCCCACTCCCCTGCCACCACTACCTACCTCCCACTCCCCTGCGTCCACTACATACCTCCCACTCCCCTGCCTCCACTACCTACCTCCCACTCCCCTGCCTCCACTACTACCTCCCACTCACCTGCCTCCACTACCTACCTCCCAATCCCCTGCCTCCACTACCTACCTCAATTCCCCTGCCTCCAATACCTACCTTCTACTTCCCTGCCTCGACTACCTACCTCCCACTCCCCTGCCTCCACTAGCTACCTCCCTCTCCCCTGCCTCAAATACCTACCTCCCACTCCCCTGCCTCCACTACCTACCTCCCACTCCCCTGCCTCCACTACATACCTCCCACTCCCCTGCCTCCACTACCTACCTCCCACTCCCCTGCCTCCAATACCTACCTCCCACTCACCTGCCTCCACTACCTACATCCCAATCCCCTGCCTCCACTACCTACCTCTATTCCCCTGCCTCCACTACCTATCTCTCACTCCCCTGCATCCACTACCTACCTCCAACGCCCCTGCCTCCACTACCTACCTCACATTTCCCTGCCTGCACTACCTACCTCACACTCCCCTGCATCCACTACCTACCTCCTACACCCCTACCTCCGCTACCTAACTCCCACTACCCTACCTCCATCACCTATCTCCCACTCCCCTGCCTCCACTACATACCATCTACTCCGCTGCCTCCACAACCTACCTCCCACTCCCCAGCCTCCACTACCTGCCTTCTACTCTCCTGCCTCCACTTCCTACCTCCCACTCCCCTGCATCCACTAACTACCTTCTACTCCCCTGCCTCCACTACCTACCTCTCACTCCCCTGCCTCCAATACCTACCTTCGACACCCCTGCCAACACTACCTACCTTCTACTCTCCTGCCTCGACTACCTACCTCCCACTGCCCTGCCTCCACAACCTACCTTCTACACCCCTGCCTCCACTACCTACCTCCCACTCCCCTGCCTCCACTACCTACCTTCTACTCACATGCCTCCACTACCTACCTCCCACTCCCCTGCCTCCACTACCTACCTCCCACTCCACCGCCTCCACTACCTACCTCCCAATCCCCTGCCTCAACTACCTACCTTCTACTCCCCTGCCTCGACTAACTACCTCCCAATCCCCTGCCTCCACTACCTACCTCCCATTCCCCTGCCTCCACTACCTACCTCCTACTCCCCTGCCTCCACTAACTACCTTCTACTTCCCTGCCTCCACTACCTACCTCCCACTCCCCTGCCTCCACTACCTACCTCCCACTCCCCTGCCTCCGCTACCTACCTCCCACTCTCCTGCCTCCACTACCTACTTCCCACTACCCTGCCTCTACTATCTACCTCCCACTCCCTTGTATCCACAACCTACCTTCAACTTCCCTGCCTCCACTACCTACCTCTCACTGCCCTGCCTCCACTACCTACCTTCAACTCCCCTGCCTCCACTACCTACCTCCCACTCCACTGCCTCCACTACCTACCTCCCTCTGCCCTGCCTCCACTACCTACCTCCCACTCCACTGCCTCCACTAACCACCTCCCACTCCCCTGCCTCCACTACCCACCTCCCAATTCCCTGCATCCACTAACTACCTTCTACTCCCCTGCCTCCACTACCTACCTCTCACTCCCCTGCCTCCAATACCTACCTTCGACTCCCCTGCCAACACTACCTACCTCCCACTCCCCTGCCACCACTACCTACCTTCGACTCCCCTGCCTCCACTACCTACCTTCGACTCCCCTGCCTCCACTACCTACCTTCTAATCCCCTGCCTCCACTACCTTCCTTCTACTCCCCTGCCTCCACTACCTACCTCCCACACCCCTGCCTCCACTACCTACCTACTACTGCCTGACTGCAGTACCTACCTCGCAATCCACTGTCTCAACTACCTACCTCCCAGACCTGTGCCTCCACTACCTACCTTCTACTCCCCTGCCTCCACTACCTATATTCTAGTCCCCTGCCTCACTACATACCTTCTACTCCCCTGCCTCCACTGCCTACCACCCACTCCCCTGCCTCCACTACCTACATCCCACTCCCCTGCCTCCACTACATACCTTCTACACCCCTGCCTCCACTACCTGCCTTCTACTCCCCTGCCACCACTACCTACCTCCCACTCACCTGTCTCCACTACCAACCTCACACTCCCCTGCCTCCACTACCTACCTCCCACTCTCCTGCCTCCACTACCTACCACCCACTCCCTGGCCTCCACTGCCTACCTTCTACTCCCCCGCCTCCACTACCTACCTCCCACTTTCCTGCCTCCACTACCTACCTCCCACTCCGCTGCCTCCACTACATACCTCCCACTTCTCTGCCTCCACTACCTACCACCCACTCCCCTGCCTCCACTACCTACCTCCTACTCCCCTGCCTCCACTACCTACCTCCCACTCCCCTGCCACCACTACCTACCTCCCACTCCCCTGCGTCCACTACATACCTCCCACTCCCCTGCCTCCACTACCTACCTCCCACTCCCCTGCCTCCACTACTACCTCCCACTCACCTGCCTCCACTACCTACCTCCCAATCCCCTGCCTCCACTACCTACCTCAATTCCCCTGCCTCCAATACCTACCTTCTACTTCCCTGCCTCGACTACCTACCTCCCACTCCCCTGCCTCCACTAGCTACCTCCCTCTCCCCTGCCTCAAATACCTACCTCCCACTCCCCTGCCTCCACTACCTACCTCCCACTCCCCTGCCTCCACTACATACCTCCCACTCCCCTGCCTCCACTACCTACCTCCCACTCCCCTGCCTCCAATACCTACCTCCCACTCACCTGCCTCCACTACCTACATCCCAATCCCCTGCCTCCACTACCTACCTCTATTCCCCTGCCTCCACTACCTATCTCTCACTCCCCTGCATCCACTACCTACCTCCAACGCCCCTGCCTCCACTACCTACCTCACATTTCCCTGCCTGCACTACCTACCTCACACTCCCCTGCATCCACTACCTACCTCCTACACCCCTACCTCCGCTACCTAACTCCCACTACCCTACCTCCATCACCTATCTCCCACTCCCCTGCCTCCACTACATACCATCTACTCCGCTGCCTCCACAACCTACCTCCCACTCCCCAGCCTCCACTACCTGCCTTCTACTCTCCTGCCTCCACTTCCTACCTCCCACTCCCCTGCATCCACTAACTACCTTCTACTCCCCTGCCTCCACTACCTACCTCTCACTCCCCTGCCTCCAATACCTACCTTCGACACCCCTGCCAACACTACCTACCTTCTACTCTCCTGCCTCGACTACCTACCTCCCACTGCCCTGCCTCCACAACCTACCTTCTACACCCCTGCCTCCACTACCTACCTCCCACTCCCCTGCCTCCACTACCTACCTTCTACTCACATGCCTCCACTACCTACCTCCCACTCCCCTGCCTCCACTACCTACCTCCCACTCCACCGCCTCCACTACCTACCTCCCAATCCCCTGCCTCAACTACCTACCTTCTACTCCCCTGCCTCGACTAACTACCTCCCACTCCCCTGCCTCCACTACCTACCTCCCATTCCCCTGCCTCCACTACCTACCTCCTACTCCCCTGCCTCCACTAACTACCTTCTACTTCCCTGCCTCCACTACCTACCTCCCACTCCCCTGCCTCCACTACCTACCTCCCACTCCCCTGCCTCCGCTACCTACCTCCCACTCTCCTGCCTCCACTACCTACTTCCCACTACCCTGCCTCTACTATCTACCTCCCACTCCCTTGTATCCACAACCTACCTTCAACTTCCCTGCCTCCACTACCTACCTCTCACTGCCCTGCCTCCACTACCTACCTTCAACTCCCCTGCCTCCACTACCTACCTCCCACTCCACTGCCTCCACTACCTACCTCCCTCTGCCCTGCCTCCACTACCTACCTCCCACTCCACTGCCTCCACTAACCACCTCCCACTCCCCTGCCTCCACTACCTACCTCCCACTCCCCTGCATCCACTACCTACCTCCTACCTACCTCCTCCTCCCCTGCCTCCACTACTTACCTCCTACTCCCCTGCCTCCACTGCCTAGCTTCTACTCCCCTGCCTCCACTGTCTACCTCCTACTCCCCTGCCTCCAGCACCTACCTCCCACTCCCCTGCCTCCAGTACCTACCTCCCATTCCCCTGCCTCCACTACCTACCTTCTACTCCCCTGCCTCCACTACCTACCTCCAATCCCCTGCCTCCACTACCTACCTTCTACTCCCCTGCCTCGACTACCTACCTCCCACTCCCCTGCCTCCACTACCTACCTCCAACTCCCCTGCCTCCACTACCTACCTTCTACTCCCCTGCCTCGACTACCTACCTCCCACTCCCCTGCCTCCAATACCTACCTCCCATTCCCCTGCCTCCACTACCTACCTCCTACTCCCCTGCCTCCACTAACTACCTTCTACTTCCCTGCCTCCACTACCTACCTCCCACTCCCCTGCCTCCACGACCTACCTCCCACTCTCCTGCCTCCACTACCTACTTCCCACTCCCCTGCCTCCACTACCTACCTCCCACTCCCCTGCCTCCACTACATACCATCTACTCCGCTGCCTCCACTACCTACCTCCCACTCCCCAGCCTCCACTACCTACCTTCTACTCTCCTGCCTCCACTTCCTACCTCCCACTCCCCTGCATCCACTAACTACCTTCTACTCCCCTGCCTCCACTACCTACCTCTCACTCCCCTGCCTCCAATACCTACCTTCGACTCCCCTGCCAACACTACCTACCTTCTACTCTCCTGCCTCGACTACCTACCTCCCACTGCCCTGCCTCCACAACCTACCTTCTACACCCCTGCCTCCACTACCTACCTCCCACTCCCCTGCCTCCACTACCTACCTTCTACTCACATGCCTCCAATACCTACCTCCCACTCCCCTGCCTCCACTACCTACCTCCCACTCCACCGCCTCCACTACCTACCTCCCAATCCCCTGCCTCAACTACCTACCTTCTACTCCCCTGCCTCGACTAACTACCTCCCACTCCCCTGCCTCCACTACCTACCTCCCATTCCCCTGCCTCCACTACCTACCTCCTACTCCCCTGCCTCCACTAACTACCTTCTACTTCCCTGCCTCCACTACCTACCTCCCACTCCCCTGCCTCCGCTACCTACCTCCCACTCCCCTGCCTCCGCTACCTACCTCCCACTCTCCTGCCTCCACTACCTACTTCCCACTACCCTGCCTCCACTATCTACCTCCCACTCCCTTGTATCCACAACCTACCTTCAACTTCCCTGCCTCCACTACCTACCTCTCACTGCCCTGCCTCCACTACCTACCTTCAACTCCCCTGCCTCCACTACCTACCTCCCACTCCACTGCCTCCACTACCTACCTCCCTCTGCCCTGCCTCCACTACCTACCTCCCACTCCACTGCCTCCACTAACCACCTCCCACTCCCCTGCCTCCACTACCTACCTCCCACTCCCCTGCATCCACTACCTACCTCCTACCTACCTCCTCCTCCCCTGCCTCCACTACTTACCTCCTACTCCCCTGCCTCCACTGCCTAGCTTCTACTCCCCTGCCTCCACTGTCTACCTCCTACTCCCCTGCCTCCAGCACCTACCTCCCACTCCCCTGCCTCCAGTACCTACCTCCCATTCCCCTGCCTCCACTACCTACCTTCTACTCCCCTGCCTCCACTACCTACCTCCAATCCCCTGCCTCCACTACCTACCTTCTACTCCCCTGCCTCGACTACCTACCTCCCACTCCCCTGCCTCCACTACCTACCTCCAACTCCCCTGCCTCCACTACCTACCTTCTACTCCCCTGCCTCGACTACCTACCTCCCACTCCCCTGCCTCCAATACCTACCTCCCATTCCCCTGCCTCCACTACCTGCCTCCTACTCCCCTGCCTCCACTAACTACCTTCTACTTCCCTGCCTCCACTACCTACCTCCAACTCCCCTGCCTCCACTACCTACCTCCCACTCCCCTGCCTCCACGACCTACCTCCCACTCTCCTGCCTCCACTACCTACTTCCCACTCCCCTGCCTCCACTACCTACCTCCCACTCCCTTGTATCCACTACCTACCTTCTACTCCCCTGCCTCCACTACCTACCTCCCACTGCCCTGCATCCACTACCTACCTTCAACTCCCCTGCCTCCACTATCTACCGAACACTCCCCTGCATCGACTTCCTACCTCCTACTCCCCTGCCTCCACGACCTATCTCCCACTCCCCTGCCTCCACTAACTACCTTCTACTCCCCTGCCTCCACTACCTCCCACCTCCCTGCCTCCACTACCTAACTTCTACTCCCCTGCCTCCACTACCTACCTTCTACTCCCCGGCCTCCTCTACCTATCTCCCACTCCCCTGCATCCACTACCTGCCTCCAACGCCCCTGCCTCCACTACCTACCTCACATTTCCCTGCCTCCACTACCTACCTCACACTCCCCTGCTTCCACTACCTACCTCCTACTCCCCTGCCTCCACTACCGACCTCACACTCCCCTGCATCCACAACCTACCTCCCACCCCCTGCCTCCACTACCTAACTCCCACTACTCTACCTCCACCACCTATCTCCCACTCCCCTGCCTCCACTACATACCATCTACTCCCCTGCCTCCAATAACTACCTCCCACTCCCCAGCCTCCACTTCCTACCTCCCACTCCCCTGCATCCACTACCTACCTCCCACTCCCCTGCATCCACTAACTACCTTCTACTCCCCTGCCTCCACTACCTACCTCTCACTCCCCTGCCTCCAATACCTACCTTCGACTCCCCTGCCAACACTACCTACCTCCCACTCCCCTGCCACGACTACCTACCTTCGACTCCCCTGCCTCCACTACCTACCTTCGACTCCCCTGCCTCCACTACCTACCTTCTAATCCCCTGCCTCCACTACCTTCCTTCTACTCCCCTGCCTCCACTACCTACCTCCCACACCCCTGCCTCCACTACCTACCTCTCACTCCCCTGCCTCCAATACCTACCTTCGACTCCCCTGCCAACACTACCTACCTTCTACTCTCCTGCCTCGACTACCTA
The DNA here is from genome assembly GCA_026770705.1 of Isurus oxyrinchus. NCBI lineage: Eukaryota > Metazoa > Chordata > Chondrichthyes > Lamniformes > Lamnidae > Isurus > Isurus oxyrinchus. The sequence continues at coordinate 125,537 of JANJGN010000129.1, forward strand.
CCTCCCACTGCCCTGCCTCCACAACCTATCTTCTACACCCCTGCCTCCACTACCTACCTCCCACTCCCCTGCCTCCACTACCTACCTTCTACTCACATGCCTCCACTACCTACCTCCCACTCCCCTGCCTCCACTACCTACCTCCCACTCCACCGCCTCCACTACCTACCTCCCAATCCCCTGCCTCAACTACCTACCTTCTACTCCCCTGCCTCGACTAACTACCTCCCACTCCACTGCCTCCACTACCTACCTCCCATTCCCCTGCCTCCACTACCTACCTCCTACTCCCCTGCCTCCACTAACTACCTTCTACTTCCCTGCCTCCACTACCTACCTCCCACTCCCCTGCCTCCACTACCTACCTCCCACTCCCCTGCCTCCGCTACCTACCTCCCACTCTCCTGCCTCCACTACCTACTTCCCACTACCCTGCCTCCACTATCTACCTCCCACTCCCTTGTATCCACTACCTACCTTCAACTTCCCTGCCTCCACTACCTACCTCTCAGGGCCCTGCCTCCACTACCTACCTTCAACTCCCCTGCCTCCACTACCTACCTCCCACTCCACTGCCTCCACTACCTACCTCCCTCTGCCCTGCCTCCACTACCTACCTCCCACTCCACTGCCTCCACTAACCACCTCCCACTCCCCTGCCTCCACTACCTACCTCCCACTCCCCTGCATCCACTACCTACCTCCTACCTACCTCCTCCTCCCCTGCCTCCACTACTTACCTCCTACTCCCCTGCCTCCACTGCCTAGCTTCTACTCCCCTGCCTCCACTGTCTACCTCCTACTCCCCTGCCTCCACTACCTACCTTCGACTCCCCTGCCTCCACTACCTACCTTCTAATCCCCTGCCTCCACTACCTTCCTTCTACTCCCCTGCCTCCACTACCTACCTCCCACACCCCTGCCTCCACTACCTACCTACTACTGCCTGCCTGCAGTACCTACCTCGCAATCCACTGTCTCAACTACCTACCTCCCAGACCTGTGCCTCCACTACCTACCTTCTACTCCCCTGCCTCCTCTACCTATATTCTAGTCCCCTGCCTCACTACATACCTTCTACTCCCCTGCCTCCACTGCCTACCACCCACTCCCCTGCCTCCACTACCTACCTCCATCTCCCCTGCCTCCACTACATACCTTCTACACCCCTGCCTCCACTACCTGCCTTCTACTCCCCTGCCACCACTACCTACCTCCCACTCACCTGTCTCCACTACCAACCTCACACTCCCCTGCCTCCACTACCTACCTCCCACTCTCCTGCCTCCACTACCTACCACCCACTCCCTGGCCTCCACTGCCTACCTTCTACTCCCCCGCCTCCACTACCTACCTCCCACTTTCCTGCCTCCACTACCTACCTCCCACTCCGCTGCCTCCACTACATACCTCCCACTTCTCTGCCTCCACTACCTACCACCCACTCCACTGCCTCCACTACCTACCACCTACTCCCCTGCCTCCACTACCTACCTCCCACTCCCCTGCCACCACTACCTACCTCCCACTCCCCTGCCTCCACTACATACCTCCCACTCCCCTGCCTCCACTACCTACCTCCCACTCCCCTGCCTCCACTACCTACCTCCCATCACCTGCCTCCACTACCTACCTCCCAATCCCCTGCCTCCACTACCTACCTCAATTCCCCTGCCTCCAATACCTACCTTCTACTTCCCTGCCTCGACTACCTACCTCCCACTCCCCTGCCTCCACTAGCTACCTCCCACTCCACTGCCTCCACTACCTACCTCCCACTCCCCTGCCTCCACTACCTACCTCCCACTCCCCTGCCTCCACTACATACCTCCCACTCCCCTGCCTCCACTACCTACCTCCCACTCCCCTGCCTCCACTACCTACCTCCCACTCACCTGCCTCCACTACCTACATCCCAATCCCCTGCCTCCACTACCTACCTCTATTCCCCTGCCTCCACTACCTATCTCTCACTCCCCTGCATCCACTACCTACCTCCAACGCCCCTGCCTCCACTACCTACCTCACATTTCCCTGCCTGCACTACCTACCTCACACTCCCCTGCATCCACTACCTACCTCCTACACCCCTACCTCCACTACCTAACTCCCACTACCCTACCTCCATCACCTATCTCCCACTCCCCTGCCTCCACTACATACCATCTACTCCGCTGCCTCCACTACCTACCTCCCACTCCCCAGCCTCCACTACCTACCTTCTAATCTCCTGCCTCCACTTCCTACCTCCCACTCCCCTGCATCCACTAACTACCTTCTACTCCCCTGCCTCCACTACCTACCTCTCACTCCCCTGCCTCCAATACCTACCTTCGACTCCCCTGCCAACACTACCTACCTTCTACTCTCCTGCCTCGACTACCTACCTCCCACTGCCCTGCCTCCACAACCAACCTTCTACACCCCTGCCTCCACTACCTACCTCCCACTCCCCTGCCTCCACTACCTACCTTCTACTCACATGCCTCCACTACCTACCTCCCACTCCCCTGCCTCCACTACCTACCTCCCACTCCACCGCCTCCACTACCTACCTCCCAATCCCCTGCCTCAACTACCTACCTTCTACTCCCCTGCCTCCACTACCTACATCACACTCCCCTGCCTCCACTACCTACATCCCACTCCACCGCCTCCACTACCTACCTCCCAATCCCCTGCCTCAACTACCTACCTTCTACTCCCCTGCCTCCACTACCTACATCCCACTACCCTGCCTCCACTACCTACCTTCTACTCCCCTGCCTCCACTTCCTACCTCCCACTCCCCTGTCTCCATTACCAACCTTCTATTCCTCTGCCTCCACTACCTACCTTCTACTCCCTTGCCTCCACTACCTACCTCCCACTCCCCTGCATCCACTACCTACCTCCCACGCCCCTGCCTCCCCTACCTACCTTCAACTCCCCTGCCTGCACTAACTACCTCCCACTCCCCTGCCTCCACTATCTACCTTCTACTCCCCAGCCTCCAATTCCTACCTTCTAATCCCCTGCCTCCACTACCTACCTTCTAGTCCCCTGCCTCCATTACCTACCTTCTACTCCCCTGCCTCCACTACCTAGCTCCCACACCCCTGCCTCCACTACCTACCTTCTACTGCCTGCCTGCAGTAACTACCTCGCAATGCCCTGCCACCACTACCTACCTCCCAGACCCGTGCCTCCACTACCTACCTTCTACTCCCCTGGCTCCACTACCTATATTCTAGTCCCCTGCCTCACTACCTACCTTCTACTCCCCTGCCTCCACTACCTACCACCCACTCCCCTGCCTCCACTACCTACCTCCCACTCCCCTGCCTCATCTACATACCTTCTACACCCCTGCCTCCACTACCTGCCTTCTACTCCCCTGCCACCACTACCTACCTCCCACTCACCTGTCTCCACTACCTACCTCACACTCCCCTGCTTCCACTACCTACCTCCCACTCCCCTGCCTCCACTACCTACCTCCAACTCCGCTGCCTCCACTACATACCTCCCACTCCCCTGCCTCCACTACCTACCTCCCACTCCCCTGCCTCCACTACCTACCTCCCACTCCCCTGCCTCCACTACCTACCTCCCACTCCCCTGCCACCACTACCTACCTCCCACTCCCCTGCCTCCACTACCTACCTCCCACTCCCCTGCCTCCACTACCTACCTCCCACTCACCTGCCTCCACTACCTACCTCCCAATCCCCTGCCTCCACTACCTAACTCAATTCCCCTGCCTCCAATACCTACCTTCTACTTCCCTGCCTCGACTACGTACCGCCCACTCCCCTGCCTCCACTACCTACATCCCACTCCCCTGCCTCCACTGCCTACCTCCCACTCCCCTGTCTCCTCAACCTACCTCCCACACCCCTGCCTCCATTACCTGCCTTCTACTCCCCTGCCTCCAGTACCTACATCCCACTCCCCTGCCTCCACTACCTACCTCCGACTCCGCTGCATCCAATGCCTACCTCCCACTCCCCTGCCTCCACTACCTACCTCCCACTGCCCTGCCTCCACTACCTACCTCCCACTCCCCTGCCTCCATTACCTACCTCCCTCTCCCCTGCCTCCACTACCTACGTCCCACTCCCCTGCCTCCACTACCCACCTCCCACTCCCCTGCCTCCACTACCTACCTCCCAGTCCCCTGCATCCACTACCTACCTCCTACCTACCTCCTCCCCTGCCTCCACTACCTTCCTTCTACTCCCCTGCCTCCACTGTCTACCTCCCACTCCCCTGCCTCCACTCCCTACCTCCCACTCCCCTGCCTCCAGTACCTACCTCCCATTCCCCTGCCTCCACTACCTACCTTCTACTCCCCTGCCTCCACTACCTACCTCCCACTCCCCTGCCTCCACTACCTACCTCCAACTCCCCTGCCTCCACTACCTACCTTCTACTCCCCTGCCTCGACTACCTTCCTCCCACTCCCCTGCCTCCACTACCTACCTCCCATTCCCCTGCCTCCACTACGTAGCTCCTACTCCCCTACCTCCACTTACTACCTTCTACTTCCCTGCCTCCACTACCTACCTCCCTCTACCCTGCCTCCACTACCTACCTTCTACTCACCTGCCTCCACTACCTACATCCAACTCCCCTGCCTCCACTACCTACCTTCAACTCCCCAGCCTCCACTGCCTACCTTCTACTCCCCTGCCTCCACTATCTACCGCACACTCCCCTGCATCCACTTCCTACCTCCTACTCCCCTGCCTCCACTACCTATCTCCCACTCCTCTGCCTCCACTAACTACCTTACACTCCCCTGCCTCCACTACCTCCCACCTCCCTGCCTCCACTACCTAACTTCTACTCCCCTGCCTCCACTACCAACCTTCTACACCCCTGCCTCCACTACCTATCTCCCACTCCCCTGCATCCACTACCTACCTCCCACTCCCCAGCCTCCACTACCTACCTTCTACTCCACTGCCTCCACTAACTAACTCCCACTCCCCTGCCTCCACTTCCTACCTCCCACTCCCCTGCATCCACTAACTACCTTCTACTCCCCTGCCTCCACTACCTACCTCTCACTCCCCTGCCTCCAATACCTACCTTCGACTCCCCTGCCAACACTACCTACCTCTCACTCCCCTGCCACCACTATCTACCTTCTACTCCCCTGCCTCCACTACCTACCTTCTAGTCCCCTGCCTCCACTACCTACCTTCTACTCCCCTGCCTCCACTACCTACCTTCTACTCCCCTGCCTCCAATTCCTACCTTCTATTCCCCTGCCTCCACTACCTACCTTCTAGTCCCCTGCCTCCACTACCTTCCTTCTACTCCCCTGCCTCCACTACCTACCTCCCACACCCCTGCCTCCACTACCTACCTTCCACTGCCTGCCTGCAGTACCTACCTCGCAATCCACTGTCTCCACTACCTACCTCCCAGACCTGTGCCTCCACTACCTACCTTCTACTCCCCTGCCTCCATTACCTATATTCTAGTCCCCTGCCTCACTACATACCTTCTACTCCCCTGCCTCCACTGCCTACCACCCACTCCCCTGCCTCCACTACCTACCTCCCACTCCCCTGCCTCCACTACATACCTTCTACACCCCTTCCTCCACTACCTGCCTTCTACTCCCCTGCCACCACTACCTACCTCCCACTCTCCTGCCTCCACTACCTACCACCCTCTCCCTGGCCTCCACTGCCTACCTTCTACTCCCCCGCCTCCACTACCTACCTCCCACTTTCCTGCCTCCACTACCTACCTCCCACTCCGCTGCCTCCACTACATACCTCCCACTTCTCTGCCTCCACCACCTACCAGCCACACCCCTGCCTCCACTACCTACCTCCTACTCCCCTGCCTCCACTACCTACCTCCCACTCCCCTGCCACCACTACCCACCTCCCACTCCCCTGCCTCCACTACCTACCTCCCACTCTCCTGCCTCCACTACCTACCTCCCACTCCCCTGCCTCCACTACCTACCTCCCACTCACCTGCCTCCGCTACCTACCTCCCAATCCCCTGCCTCCACTAGCTACCTTAATTCCCCTGCCTCCAATAGCTACCTTCTACTTCCCTGCCTCGACTACCTACCTCCCACTCCCCTGCCTCCACTACCTACCTCCCACTCCCCTGCCTCCATTACCTGCCTTCTACTCCCCTGCCTCCACTACCCACATCCCACTTACCTGCCTCCACTACCTACCTCCCAATCCCCTGCCTCCACTACCTACCTCAATTCCCCTGCCTCCAATACCTACCTTCTACATCCCTGCCTCGACTACCTACCTCCCACTCCCCTGCCTCCACTACCTACCTCCCACACCCCTGCCTCCACTACCTACCTCCCACTCCCCTGCCTCCACTACCTACCTCCCACTCCCCTGCCTCCACTACCCACCTCCCACTCCCCTGCCTCCACTACCTACCTCCCACTCCCCTGCATCCATTACCGACCTCCTACCTACCTCCTCCTCCCCTGCCTCCACTACTTACCTCCTGCTCCCCTGCCTCCACTACCTACCTTCTACTCCCCTACCTCCACTGTCTACCTCCCATTCCCCTGCCTCCACTACCTACCTCCCACTCCCCTTCCTCCAGTACCTATCTCCCATTCCCCTGCCTCCACTACCTACCTTCTACTCCCCTGCCTCCACTACCTACCTCCAACTCCCCTGCCTCAACTACCTACCTTCTACTCCACTGCCTCGACTACCTACCACCCACTCCCCTGCCTCCACTACCTACCTCCAACTCCCCTGCCTCCACTACCTACCTTCTACTCCCCTGCCTCGACTAACTACCTCCCACTCCCCTGCCTCCACTATCTACCTCCCATTCCCCTGCCTCCACTACCTACCTCCTACTCCCCTGCCTCCACTAACTACCTTCTACTTCCCTGCCTCCACTACCTACCTCCCACTCCACTGCCTCCACTACCTACCTCCCACTCCCCTGCCTCCGCTACCTACCTCCCACTCTCCTGCCTCCACTACCTACTTCCCACTACCCTGCCTCCACTATCTACCTCCCACTCCCTTGTATCCACTACCTACCTTCAACGTCCCTGCCTCCACTACCTACCTCTCACTGCCCTGCCTCCACTACCTACCTTCAACTCCCCTGCCTCCACTACCTACCTCCCACTCCACTGCCTCCACTACCTACCTCCCTCTGCCCTGCCTCCACTACCTACCTCCCACTCCACTGCCTCCACTACCCACCTCCCACTCCCCTGCCTCCACTACCTACCTCCCACTCCCCTGCATCCACTACCTACCTCCTACCTACCTCCTCCTCCCCTGCCTCCACTACTTACCTCCTACTCCCCTGCCTCCACTGCCTAGCTTCTACTCCCCTGCCTCCACTGTCTACCTCCCACTCCCCTGCCTCCAGTACCTACCTCCCACTCCCCTGCCTCCAGTACCTACCTCCCATTCCCCTGCCTCCACTACCTACCTTCTACTCCCCTGCCTCCACTACCTACCTCCAACTCCCCTGCCTCCACTACCTACCTTCTACTCCCCTGCCTCGACTACCTACCTCCCACTCCCCTGCCTCCAATACCTACCTCCAACTCCCCTGCCTCCACTACCTACCTTCTACTCCCCTGCCTCGACTACCTACCTCACACTCCCCTGCCTCCAATACCTACCTCCCATTCCCCTGCCTCCACTACCTACCTCCTACTCCCCTGCCTCCACTAACTACCTTCTACTTCCCTGCCTCCACTACCTACCTCCCACTCCCCTGCCTCCACTACCTACTTCCCACTCCCCTGCCTCCACGACCTACCTCCCACTCTCCTGCCTCCACTACCTACTTCCCACTCCCCTGCCTCCACTACCTACCTCCCACTCCCTTGTATCCACTACCTACCTTCTACTCCCCTGCCTCCACTACCTACCTCCCACTGCCCTGCCTCCACTACCTACCTTCAACTCCCCTGCCTCCACTGCCTACCTTCTACTCCCCTGCCTCCACTATCTACCGCACACTCCCCTGCATCCACTTCCTACCTCCTACTCCCCTGCCTCCACGACCTATCTCCGACTCCCCTGCCTCCACTAACTACCTTCTACTCCCCTGCCTCCACTACCTCCCACCTCCCTGCCTCCACTACCTAACTTCTACTCCCTTGCCTCCACTACCTACCTTCTACTCCCCTGCCTCCTCTACCTATCTCCCACTCCCCTGCATCCACTACCTGCCTCCAACGCCCCTGCCTCCACTACCTACCTCACATTTCCCTGCCTCCACTACCTACCTCACACTCCCCTGCATCCACTACCTACCTCCTACTCCCCTGTCTCCACTACCTACCTCACACTCCCCTGCATCCACAACCTACCTCCCACCCCCTGCCTCCACTATCTAACTCCCACTACCCTACCTCCACCACCTATCTCCCACTCCCCTGCCTCCACTACATACCATCTACTCCCCTGCCTCCAATACCTACCTCCCACTCCCCAGCCTCCACTTCCTACCTCCCACTCCCCTGCATCCACTACCTACCTCCCACTCCCCTGCATCCACTAACTACCTTCTACTCCCCTGCCTCCACTACCTACCTCTCACTCCCCTGCCTCCAATACCTACATTCGACTCCCCTGCCAACACTACCTACCTCCCACTCCCCTGCCACCACTACCTACCTTCGACTCCCCTGCCTCCACTACCTACCTTCTACTCCCCTGCCTTCACAACCTACCTCTCACTCCCCTGCCACCACTACCTACCTTCTACTCCCCTGCCTCGAATACCTACCTCCCACTGCCCTGCCTCCACTACCTACCTTCTACACCCCTGCCTCCACTACCCACCTCCCACTCCCCTGCCTCCACTACCTACCTTCTGCTCCCCTGCCTCTACTACCTACCTCCCACTCCCCTTCCTCGACTACCTTCCTTCTACTCACATGCCTCCACTAACTACCTCCCACTCCCCTGCCTCCACTACCTACCTCCCACTCCCCTGCCTCCACTACCTACCTCCCAATCCCCTGCCTCAACTACCTACCTTCTACTCCCCTGCCTCCACTACCTACATCACACTCCCTGCCTCCACTACCTACCTCCCACTCCCCTGCCTCCACTACCTACATCCCACACCCATGCCTCCACTACCTACCTTCTACTCCCCTGCCTCCACTTCCTACCTCCCACTCCCCTGTCTCCACTACCAACCTTCTACTCCCCTGCCTCCACTACCTACCTCCCACTCCCCTGCCTCCCCTACCTACCTTCTACTCCCCTGCCTGCACTACCTACCTCCCACTCCCCTGCCTCCACTACCTACCTCACTCTCCCCTGCCTCCACTATCTACCTTCTACTCCCCTGCCTCCACTACCTACCTTCTACTCCCCTGTCTCCACTACCTACCTCCCACTCCACTGCCTCCACTACCTACCTCCCACTCCCCTGCCTCCACTACCTACCTCCCACTCCCCTGCCTCCACTACCTACCTTCTACTCCTCTGCCTCCACTACCTACCTCCCACTCCCTTGCCTCCACTACCTATCTCCCACTCCCCTGCCTCCACTACCTACCTCCCACAACCCTGCCTCCACTACCTACCTCACACTCCCCTGCCTCCAACCTACCACCCACTCCCATGCCTCCACTCCCGACCTCCCACTGCCCTGCCTCCACTACCTACCTCTCACTCCCCTGCCTCCACTACCTACCTTCGACTCCCCTGCATCCACTACCTACCTCTCAATCCCCTGCCTCCAATACCTACCTTCGACTCCCCTGCCTCCACTACCTACAATCTACTCCCCTGCCTCCACTACCTACCTCCCACTCCCCTGCCTCAACTACCTACCTTCTAATCCCCTGCCTCGACTAACTACCTTCTACTCCCCTGCCTCCAATACCTACATTCTACTCCCCTGCCTCCACTACCTACCTCCCACTCCCCTGCCTCCACTACCTACCTTCTACTCCCCTGCCTCCACTACCTACCTTCTACTCCCCTGCCTCCACTACCTACCTCCCAATCCCCTGCCTCCACTACCTACCTTCTTCTCCCCTGCCTCCACTAACTACCTCCCACTCCCCTGCCTCCACTACCTACCTTCTACTCCCCTGCCTCCACTACCTACCTCCCAATCCCCTGCCTCCACTACCACCCTTCTACTCCCCTGCTTCCACTAACTACCTCCCACTCCCCTGCCTCCACTACTTACATCCCAGACCCCTGCCTCCACTAACTACCTCCCACTCCCCTGCCTCCACTACCAAACTTCTCCTCCCCTGCCTCCACTACCTACCTCTCACTCCCCTGCCTCCACTACCTACCTTCTCCTCTCCTGCCTCCACTACCTACCTCTCACTCCCCTGCCTCCAATACCTACCTTGGACTCCCCTGCCTCCACTACCTACCTTCTACTCCCCTGCCTCCACTACCTACCTCCCACTCCCCTGCCTCAACTACCTACCTTCTACTCCCCTGCCTCCACTACCTACCTCACACTCCCTGCCTCCACTACTACCTCCCACTCCGCTGCCTCCACTACCTACATCCCTCTCCCCTGCCTCCAGTACCTACCTTCTAGTCCCCTGCCTCCACTACCTACCTACCACTCCCCTGCCTCCACTACCTACCTTCTACTCCCCTGCATCCACAACCCACCTCCCAATCCCGTGCATCCACTACCTACCTCCAACTCCCCTGCCTCCCCTACCTACCCTCTACTCACCTGCCTCCACTAACTACCTCCCACTCCCCTGCCTCCACTACCTACCTCCCACTCCCCTGCCTCCACTTCCTACCTTCTACTCCCCTGCCTCCACTACCTACCTTCTAGTCCCCTGCCTCCACGACCTAACTTCTACTCCCCTGCCTCCACTACCTACCTTCTACTCCCCTGCCTCCACTACCTATCTTCTACTCCCCTGCCTCCACTACCTACCTCCCACACACCTGCCTCCACTACCAACCTTCTACTGCCTGCCTCCAGTACCTAACTCCCAATCCCCTGCCTCCACTACCTACCTCCCAGACCCATGCCTCAACTACCTACCTTCTACTCCCCTGCCTCCACTACCTACCTTCCAGTCCCCTGCCTCACTACCAACCTTCTACGCCCCTGCCTCCACTACCTACCACCCACTCCCCTGCCTCCACTACCTACCTCCCATTCCCCTAAATCCACTACCTACCTTCTACTCCCCTGCCTCCACTACCTAACTCCCACTGCGCTGCATCCACTACGTACCTCTTACTCCCCGGCCTCCAATACTTACCTACTACTCCCCTGCCTCCACTACCTACCTTCTACTCCCCTGCCTCCACTATCTAACTCCCACTCCCCTGCCTCCACTACCTACCTCCCACTCCCCTGCCTCCACTACATACCTTCTAACCCCCTGCCTCCACTACCTGCCTTCTACTCCCCTGCCTCCACTACCTACATCCCACTCCCCTGACTCCACTACCTACCTCACACTCCCCTGCCTCCACTACCTACCTCCCACTCCCCTGCCTCCACCACCTACCACCCACTCCCTGGCCTCCACTACCTACCTACCACTCCCCGGCCTCCTCTACCTACCTTCGACTCCCCTGCATCCACTACCTACCTCTCATTCCCCTGCCTCCAATACCTACCTTCGACTCCCCTGCCTCCACTACCTACAATCTACTCCCCTGCCTCCACTACCTACCTCCCACTCCCCTGCCTCAACTACCTACCTTCTAATCCCCTGCCTCGACTAACTACCTTCTACTCCCCTGCCACCAATACCTACATTCTACTCCCCTGCCTCCACTACCTACCTCCCACTCCCCTGCCTCCACTACCTACCTTCTACTCCCCTGCCTCCACTACCTACCTTCTACTCCCCTGCCTCCACTACCTACCTCCCAATCCCCTGCCTCCACCAACTACCTTCTACTCCCCTGCCTCCACTAACTACCTCCCAACTCCCTGCCTCCACTACCAACCTTCTACTCCCCTGCTTCCACTAACTACCTCCCACTCCCCTGCCTCCACTACCAAACTTCTCCTCCCCTGCCTCCACTACCTACCTCTCACTCCCCTGCCTCCATTACCTACCTTCGACTCCCCTGCCTCCACTACTTACCTCCCATTCCCCTGCCTCAACTACCTACCTTCTACTCCCCTGCCTCCACTACCTACCTCACACTCCCTGCCTCCACTACCTACCTCCCACTCCGCTGCCTCCACTACCTACATCCCTCTCCCCTGCCTCCAGTACCTACATTCTAGTCCCCTGCCTCCACTCCCTACATCCCACTTCGCTGCCTCCACTACCTACCTTCTACTCCCCTGCATCCACAACCCACCTCCCAATCCCGTGCATCCACTACCTACCTCCCACTCCCCTGCCTCCACTACCTACCTCCCTCTCCCCTGCCTCCACTTCCTACCTTCTACTCCCCTGCCACCAATACCTACCTTCTAGTCCCCTGCCTCCACTACCTACCTTCTACTCCCCTGCCTCCACTACCTACCTCCCACACACCTGCCTCCACTACCAACCTTCTACTCCCCTGCCTCCACTACCTACCTCCCAATCCCCTGCCTCCACTACATACCTTCTACAACCCTGCCTCCACTACTTGCCTTCTACTCCCTTTGCCTCCACTACCTACATCCATCTCCCCTGCCTCCACTACCTACCTTCAACTCCCCTGCCTCCACTGCCTACCTTCTACTCCCCTGCCTCCACTATCTACCGCACACTCCCCTGCATCCACTTCCTACCTTCTACTCCCCTGCCTCCACTACCTATCTCTCACTCCCCTGCCTCCACTAACTACCTTACACTCCCCTGCCTCCACTACTTCCCACCTCCCTGCCTCCACTACCTAACTTCTACTCCCCTGCCTCCACTACCTACCTTCTAATCCCCTGCCTCCACTACCTATCTCCCACTCCCCTGCATCCACTACCTACCTCCAACGCCCCTGCCTCCACTACCTACCTCACATTTCCCTGCCTCCACTACCTACCTCACACTCCCCTGCCTGCACTACCTACCTCACACTCCCCTGCATCCACTACCTACCTCCTACTCCCCTACCTCCACCACCTATCTCCCACTTACCTGCCTCCACTACATACCATCTACACCGCTGCCTCCACTACCTACCTCCCACTCCCCAGCCTCCACTACCTACCTTCTACTCCACTGCCTCCACTAACTAACTCCCACTCCCCTGCCTCCACTTCCTACCTCCCACTCCCCTGCCTCCACTTCCTACCTCCCACTCCCCTGCATCCACTAACTACCTTCTACTCCCCTGCCTCCACTACCTACCTCTCACTCCCCTGCCTCCAATACCTTCCTTCGACTCCCCTGCCAACACTACCTACCTTCTACACTCCTGCCTCGACTACCTACCTCCCACTGCCCTGCCTCCACTACCTACCTTCTACACCCCTGCCTCCACTACCTACCTCCCACTCCCCTGCCTCCACTACCTACCTTCTACTCACATGCCTCCACTACCTACCTCCCACTCCCCTGCCTCCACTACCTACCTCCCACTCCCCTGCCTCCACTACCTACCTCCCAATCCCCTGCCTCAACTATCTACCTTCTACTCCCCTGCCTCCACTACCTACATCACACTCCCCTGCCTCCACTACCTACATCCCACTACCCTGCCTCCACTACCTACCTTCTACTCCCCTGCCTCCACTTCCTACCTCCCACTCCCCTGTCTCCACTATCTACCTTGTACTCCCCTGCCTCCACTTCCTAGCTCCCACTCCCCTGTCTCCACTACCAACCTTCTATTCCTCTGCCTCCACTACCTACCTTCTACTCCCTTGCATCCACAACCTACCTCCCACGCCCCTGCCTCCCCTACCTACCTTCAACTCCCCTGCCTGCACTACCTACCTCCCAATCCCCTGCCTCCACTACCTACCTCACTCTCCCCTGCCTCCACTATCTACCTTCTACTCCCCTGCCTCCACTACCTACCTTCTAGTCCCCTGCCTCCACTACCTACCTTCTACACCCATGCCTCCAATTCCTACCTCCCACACCCCTGCCTCCACTACCTACCTTCTACTGCCTGCCTGCAGTACCTACCTCGCAATACCCTGCCTCAACTACCTACCTCCCAGACCCGTGCCTCCACTAACTACCTTCTACTCCCCTGCCTCCACTACCTATATTCTAGTCCCCTGCCTCACTACCTACCTTCTACTCCCCTGCCTCCACTACCTACCACCCACTCCCCTGCCTCCACTACCTACCTCCCACTCCCCTGCCTCCACTACATACCTTCTACACCCCTGCCTCCACTAACTGCCTTCTACTCCCCTGCCACCACTACCTACCTCCCACTCACCTGTCTCCACTACCTACCTCACACTCCCCTGCCTCCACTACCTACCTCCCACTCCCCTGCCTCCACTACCTACCACCCACTCCCTGGTCTCCACTGCCTACCTTCTACTCCCCCGCCTCCTCTACCTACCTCGCACTCTCCTGCCTCCACTACCTACCTCCCACTCCGCTGCCTCCACTACATACCTCCCACTCCCCTGCCTCCACTACCTACCTCCCACTCCCCTGCCTCCACTACCTACCTCCCACTCCCCTGCCTCCACTACCTAACTCCTACTCCCCTGCCACCACTACCTACCTCCCACTCCCCTGCCTCCACTACATACCTCCAACTCCCCTGCCTCCACTACCTACCTCCCACTCCCCTGCCTCCACTACCTACCTCCCACTCACCTGCCTCCACTACCTACCTCCCAATCCCCTGCCTCCACTTCCTACCTCAATTCCCCTGCCTCCAATACCTACCTTCTACTTCCCTGCCTCGACTACGTACCTCCCACTCCCCTGCCTCCACTACCTACCTCCCACTCCCCTGCCTCCACTGCCTACCTCCCACTCCCCTGTCTCCACTAGATACCTCCCACTCCCCTGCCTCCATTACCTGCCTTCTACTCCCCTGCCTCCACTACCTGCATCCCACTCCCCTGCCTCCACTACCTACCTCCCTCTCCCCTGCCTCCACTACCTACCTCCCACTCCCCTGCCTCCACTACCTACCTCCCACTTTCCTGCCTCCACTACCTACCTCCGACTCCGCTGCCTCCACTGCCTACCTCCCACTCCCCTGCCTCCACTACCTACCTCCCACTCCCCTGCCTCCACTACCTACCTCCCACTCCCCTGCCTCCATTACCTACCTCCCTCTCCCCTGCCTCCACTACCTACCTCCCACTCCCATGCCTCCACTACCCACCTCCCACTCCCCTGCCTCCACTAGCTACCTCCCACTCCCCTGCATCCACTAAATACCTCCTACCTACCTCCTCCTCCCCTGCCTCCACTACCTACCTTCTACTCCCCTGCCTCCACTGTCTACATCCCACTCCCCTGCCTCCACTACCTACCTCCCACTCCCCTGCCTCCAGTACCTACCTCCCATTCCCCTGCCTCCTCTACCTACCTTCTACTCCCCTGCCTCCAATACCTACCTCCCACTCCCCTGCCTCCACTACCTACCTCCAACTCCCCTGCCTCCACTACCTACCTTCTACTCCCCTGCCTCGACTACCTACCTCCCACTCCACTGCCTCCACTACCTACCTCCCATTCCCCTGCCTCCACTACGTACCTCCTACTCCCCTGCCTCCACTAACTACCTTCTACTTCCCTGCCTCCACTACCTACCTCCCACTCCCCTGCCTCCACTACCTACCTTCTACTCACCTGCCTCCACTACCTACATCCAACTCCCCTGCCTCCACTACCTACCTTCAACTCCCCTGCCTCCACTGCCTACCTTCTACTCCCCTGCCTCCACTATCTACCGCACACTCCCCTGCATCCACTTCCTACCTCCTACTCCCCTGCCTCCAATACCTATCTCCCACTCCTCTGCCTCCACTACCTATCTCCCACTCCCCTGCATCCACTACCTACCTCCAACGCCCCTGCCTCCACTACCTACCTCACATTTCCCTGCCTCCACTACCTAACTCACACTCCCCTGCATCCACTACCTACCTCCCACTCCCCTGCCTCCACTACCTACCTTCTACTCACATGCCACCACTACCTACCTCCCACTCCCCTGCCTCCACTACCTACCTCCCACTCCCCTGCCTCCACTACCTACCTTCTACTCACATGCCTCCACTACCTACCTCCCACTCACCTGCCTCCACTACCTACCTCCCACTCCCCTGCCTCCACTACCTACCTCCCACTCCCCTGTCTCCACTACCTACCTCCCACTACCCTGCCTCCACTACCTACCTCCCACTCCCATGCCTCCACTACCTTCCTTCTACACCCCTGCCTCCACTACCTACCTTCTACTCCCGTGCCTCCACTACCTACCATCTACTCCCGTGCCTCCACTACCTCCCTTCTACACCCCTGCCTCCACTACCTACCTTCTATTCCACTGCCTCCACTACCTACCTCCCAATCCTCTGCCGCCACTACCTTCCTTCTACTCCCCTGCCTCCAATACCGACCTTCTACTCCCGTGCCTCCACTACCTACCTTCTTGTCCCCTGCCTCCACTACCTACCTTCTACTCCCCTGCCTCCACTACCTACCTCCCACTCCCCTGCTGCAAATACCTTCCTTCTACTCCCCTGCCTCCACTACCTACCTCCCACACCAGTGCCTCAACGACCTACATCCCAATCCCCTGCCTCCACAACCTACCTCCCAGTCCCCTGCCTCCTCTACCTACCATCTACTCACCTGCCTCCACTACCTACATCCAACTCCCCTGCCTCCACTACCTACCTTCAACTCCCCTGCCTCCACTGCCTACCTTCTACTCCCCTGCCTCCACTATCTACCGCACACTCCCCTGCCTCCACTACCTACCTCCCACTCCCCTGCCTCCACTACCTACCTTCAACTCCCCTGCCTCCACTGCCTACCTTCTACTCCCCTGCCTCCACTATCTACCGCACACTCCCCTGCATCCACTTCCTAACTCCTACTCCCCTGCCTCCACTACCTATCTCCCACTCCTCTGCCTCCACTAACTACCTTACACTCCCCTGCCTCCACTACCTCCCACCTCCCTGCCTCCACTACCTAACTTCTACTCCCCTGCCTCCACTACCTACCTTCTACTCCCCTGCCTCCACTACCTATCTCCCACTCCCCTGCATCCACTACCTACCTCCAACGCCCCGGCCTCCACTACCTACCTCACATTTCCCTGCCTCCACTACCTACCTCACACTCCCATGCATCCACTACCTACCTCCTACTCCCCTGCCTCCACTACCTAACTCCCACTACCCTACCTCCACCACCTATCTCCCACTCCCCTGCCTCCACTACATACCATCTACTCCGCTGCCTCCACTAGCTACCTCCCACTCCCCAGCCTCCACTACCTACCTTCTACTCCACTGCCTCCACTAACTAACTCCCACTCCCCTGCCTCCACTTCTTACCTCCCACTCCCCTGCATCCACTAACTACCTTCTACTCCCCTGCCTCCACTACCTACCTCTCACTCCCCTGCCTCCAATACCTACCTTCGTCTCCCCTGCCAACACTACCTACCTCTCACTCCCCTGCCACCACTACCTACCTTCTACTCCCCTGCCTCGACTACCTACCTCCCACTGCCCTGCCTCCCCTACCTACCTTCTACACCCCTGCCTCCACTACCTACCTTCTACTCCCCTTGCCTCTACTACCTACCTCCCACTCCCCTGCCTCCACTACCTACCTTCTACTCACATGCCTCCACCACCTACCTCCCACTCCCCTGCCTCCACTACCTTCCTCCCACTCCCCTGCCTCCACTACCTACCTTCTACTCACATGCCTCCACTACCTACCTCCCACTCCCCTGCCTCCACTACCTACCTCCCACTCCCCTGCCTCCACTACCTACCTCCCACTCCCCTGCCTCCACTACCTAACTCCCACTCCCCTGTCTCCACTACCTACCTCCCACTACCCTGCCTCCACTAACTACCTCCCAATCCCATGCCTCCACAACCTACCTTCTACACCTCTGCCTCCACTACCTACCTTCTACTCCCGTGCCTCCACTACCTACCATCTACTCCCGTGCCTCCACTACCTCCCTTCTACACCCCTGCCAACACTACCTACCTTCTATTCCACTGCCTCCACTACCTACCTCCCAATCCTCTGCCGCCACTACCTTCCTTCTACTCCCCTGCCTCCAATACCGACCTTCTACTCCCGTGCCTCCACTACCTACCTTCTACTCCCCTGCCTCCACTACCTATATTCTAGTCCCCTGCCTCACTACCTACCTTCTACTCCCCTGCCTCCACTACCTACCACCCACTCCCCTGCCTCCACTACCTACCTCCCACTCCCCTGCCTCCACTACATACCTTCTACACCCCTGCCTCCACTAACTGCCTTCTACTCCCCTGCCACAACTACCTACCTCCCACTCACCTGTCTCCACTACCTACCTCACACTCCCCTGCCTCCACTACCTACCTCCCACTCCCCTGCCTCCACTACCTACCACCCACTCCCTGGTCTCCACTGCCTACCTTCTACTCCCCCGCCTCCTCTACCTACCTCGCACTCTCCTGCCTCCACTACCTACCTCCCACTCCGCTGCCTCCACTACATACCTCCCACTCCCCTGCCTCCACTACCTACCTCCCACTCCCCTGCCTCCACTACCTACCTCCCACTCCCCTGCCTCCACTACCTAACTCCTACTCCCCTGCCACCACTACCTACCTCCCACTCCCCTGCCTCCACTACATACCTCCAACTCCCCTGCCTCCACTACCTACCTCCCACTCCCCTGCCTCCACTACCTACCTCCCACTCACCTGCCTCCACTACCTACCTCCCAATCCCCTGCCTCCACTTCCTACCTCAATTCCCCTGCCTCCAATACCTACCTTCTACTTCCTTGCCTCGACTACGTACCTCCCACTCCCCTGCCTCCACTACCTACCTCCCACTCCCCTGCCTCCACTGCCTTCCTCCCACTCCACTGTCTCCACTAGATACCTCCCACTCCCCTGCCTCCATTACCTGCCTTCTACTCCCCTGCCTCCACTACCTGCATCCCACTCCCCTGCCTCCACTACCTACCTCCCTCTCCCCTGCCTCCACTACCTACCTCCCACTCCCCTGCCTCCACTACCTACCTCCCACTTTCCTGCCTCCACTACCTACCTCCGACTCCGCTGCCTCCACTGCCTACCTCCCACTCCCCTGCCTCCACTACCTACCTCCCACTCCCCTGCCTCCACTACCTACCTCCCACTCCCCTGCCTCCATTACCTACCTCCCTCTCCCCTGCCTCCACTACCTACCTCCCACTCCCATGCCTCCACTACCCACCTCCCACTTCCCTGCCTCCACTTGCTACCTCCCACTCCCCTGCATCCACTACCTACCTCCTACCTACCTCCTCCTCCCCTGCCTCCACTACCTACCTTCTACTCCCCTGCCTCCACTGTCTACATCCCACTCCCCTGCCTCCGCTACCTACCTCCCACTCCCCTGCCTCCAGTACCTACCTCCCATTCCCCTGCCTCCACTACCTACCTTCTACTCCCCTGCCTCCAATACCTACCTCCCACTCCCCTGCCTCCACTACCTACCTCCAACTCCCCTGCCTCCACTACCTACCTTCTACTCCCCTGCCTCGACTACCTACCTCCCACTCCACTGCCTCCACTACCTACCTCCCATTCCCCTGCCTCCACTACGTACCTCCTACTCCCCTGCCTCCACTAACTACCTTCTACTTCCCTGCCTCCACTACCTACCTCCCACTCCCCTGCCTCCACTACCTACCTTCTACTCACCTGCCTCCACTACATACATCCAACTCCCCTGCCTCCACTACCTACCTTCAACTCCCCTGCCTCCACTGCCTACCTTCTACTCCCCAGCCTCCACTATCTACCGCACACTCCCCTGCATCCACTTCCTACCTCCTACTCCCCCGCCTCCAATACCTATCTCCCACTCCTCTGCCTCCACTACCTATCTCCCAAGCCCCTGCATCCACTACCTACCTCCAACGCCCCTGCCTCCACTACCTACCTCACATTTCCCTGCCTCCACTACCTACCTCACACTCCCCTGCATCCACTACCTACCTCCCACTCCCCTGCCTCCACTACCTACCTTCTACTCACATGCCACCACTACCTACCTCCCACTCCCCTGCCTCCACTACCTACCTCCCACTCCCCTGCCTCCACTACCTACCTTCTACTCACATGCCTCCACTACCTACCTCCCACTCACCTGCCTCCACTACCTACCTCCCACTCCCCTGCCTCCACTACCTACCTCCCACTCCCCTGCCTCCACTACCTAACTCCCACTCCCCTGTCTCCACTACCTACCTCCCACTACCCTGCCTCCACTACCTACCTCCCACTCCCATGCCTCCACTACCTACCTTCTACACCCCTGCCTCCACTACCTACCTTCTACTCCCGTGCCTCCACTACCTACCATCTACTCCCGTGCCTCCACTACCTCCCTTCTACACCCCTGCCTCCACTACCTACCTTCTATTCCACTGCCTCCACTACCTACCTCCCAATCCTCTGCCGCCACTACCTTCCTTCTACTCCCCTGCCTCCAATACCGACCTTCTACTCCCGTGCCTCCACTACCTACCTTCTTGTCCCCTGCCTCCACTACCTACCTTCTACTCCCCTGCCTCCACTACCTACCTCCCACTCCCCTGCCGCCAATACCTTCCTTCTACTCCCCTGCCTCCACTACCTACCTCCCACACCAGTGCCTCAACGACCTACATCCCAATCCCCTGCCTCCACAACCTACCTCCCAGTCCCCTGCCTCCTCTACCTACCATCTACTCACCTGCCTCCACTACCTACATCCAACTCCCCTGCCTCCACTACCTACCTTCAACTCCCCTGCCTCCACTGCCTACCTTCTACTCCCCTGCCTCCACTATCTACCGCACACTCCCCTGCCTCCACTACCTACCTCCCAATCCCCTGCCTCCACTACCTACCTTCTACTCACCTGCTTCCACTACCTACATCCTACTCCCCTGCCTCCACTACCTACCTTCAACTCCCCTGCCTCCACTGCCTACCTTCTACTCCCCTGCCTCCACTATCTACCGCACACTCCCCTGCATCCACTTCCTAACTCCTACTCCCCTGCCTCCACTACCTATCTCCCACTCCTCTGCCTCCACTAACTACCTTACACTCCCCTGCCTCCACTACCTCCCACCTCCCTGCCTCCACTACCTAACTTCTACTCCCCTGCCTCCACTACCTACCTTCTACTCCCCTGCCTCCACTACCTATCTCCCACTCCCCTGCATCCACTACCTACCTCCAACGCCCCGGCCTCCACTACCTACCTCACATTTCCCTGCCTCCACTACCTACCTCACACTCCCATGCATCCACTACCTACCTCCTACTCCCCTGCCTCCACTACCTAACTCCCACTACCCTACCTCCACCACCTATCTCCCACTCCCCTGCCTCCACTACATACCATCTACTCCGCTGCCTCCAATAGCTACCTCCCACTCCCCAGCCTCCACTACCTACCTTCTACTCCACTGCCTCCACTAACTAACTCCCACTCCCCTGCCTCCACTTCTTACCTCCCACTCCCCTGCATCCACTAACTAACTTCTACTCCCCTGCCTCCACTACCTACCTCTCACTCCCCTGCCTCCAATACCTACCTTCGTCTCCCCTGCCAACACTACCTACCTCTCACTCCCCTGCCACCACTACCTACCTTCTACTCCCCTGCCTCGACTACCTACCTCCCACTGCCCTGCCTCCCCTACCTACCTTCTACACCCCTGCCTCCACTACCTACCTTCTACTCCCCTTGCCTCTACTACCTACCTCCCACTCCCCTGCCTCCACTACCTACCTTCTACTCACATGCCTCCACCACCTACCTCCCACTCCCCTGCCTCCACTACCTTCCTCCCACTCCCCTGCCTCCACTACCTACCTTCTACTCACATGCCTCCACTACCTACCTCCCACTCCCCTGCCTCCACTACCTACCTCCCACTCCCCTGCCTCCACTACCTACCTCCCACTCCCCTGCCTCCACTACCTAACTCCCACTCCCCTGTCTCCACTACCTACCTCCCACTACCCTGCCTCCACTACCTACCTCCCAATCCCATGCCTCCACAACCTACCTTCTACACCTCTGCCTCCACTACCTACCTTCTACTCCCGTGCCTCCACTACCTACCATCTACTCCCGTGCCTCCACTACCTCCCTTCTACACCCCTGCCTCCACTACCTACCTTCTATTCCACTGCCTCCACTACCTACCTCCCAATCCTCTGCCGCCACTACCTTCCTTCTACTCCCCTGCCTCCAATACCGACCTTCTACTCCCGTGCCTCCACTACCTACCTTCTTGTCCCCTGCCTCCACTACCTACCTTCTACTCCCCTGCCTCCACTACGTACCTCCCACTCCCCTGCCGCCAATACCTTCCTTCTACTCCCCTGCCTCCACTACCTACCTTCTACTCCCCTGCCTCCAGTATCTACCGCACACTCCCCTGCATCCACTTCCTACCTCCTACTCCCCTGCCTCCACTACCTATCTCCCAGTCCCCTGCCTCCACTACCTACCATCTATTCACCTGCCTACACTAACTACATCCAACTCCCCTGCCTCCACTACCTACCTTCAACTCCCCTGCCTCCACTGCCTACCTTCTACTCCCCTGCCTCCAGTATCTACCGCACACTCCCCTGCATCCACTTCCTACCTCCTACTCCCCTGCCTCCACTACCTATCTCCTACTCCTCTGCCTCCACTACCTCCCACCTCCCTGCCTCCACTACATAACTTCTACTCCCCTGCTTCCAATACCTACCTTCTACTCCCCTGCCTCCACTACCTATCTCCCACTCCCCTGCATCCACTACCTACCTCCAACGCCCCTGCCTCCACTACCTACCTCCCACTCCACTGCATCCACTACCTACCTCCCAATCCCCTGCCTCCACTATCTAACTCCCACTACCCTACCTCCACCACCTATCTCCCACTCCCCTGCCTCCACTACATACCATCTACTCCGCTGCCTCCACTACCTACCTCCCACTCCACAGCCTCCACTACCTACCTTCTACTCCACTGCCTTTACTAACTAACTCCCACTCCCCTGCCTCCACTTCCTACCTCCCACTCCCCTGCATCCACTAACTACCTTCTACTCCCCTGCCTCCACTACCTACCTCTCACTCCCCTGCCACCACTACCTACCTTCTACTCCCCTGCCTCGACTACCTACCTTCCACTGCCCTGCCTCCACTACCTACCTTCTACACCCCTGCCTCCACTAACTACCTCCCACTCCCCTGCCTCCACTACCTACCTTCTACTCTCCTGCCTCCACTACCTACCTTCTACTCGCATGCCTCCACTACCTACCTCCCACTCCCCTGCCTCCACTACCTACCTCCCACTACCCTGCCTCCACTACCTACCTCCCAATCCCCTGCCTCAACTACCTACCTTCTACTCCCCTGCCTCCACTACCTACATCACACTCCCTACCTCCACTACCTACCTCCCACGCCCCTGCCTCCACTACCTATCTCCCACTCCCCTGCCTCCACTACCTACCTTCTACCCCCCTGCCTGCACTACCTACCTCCCACTCCCCTGCCTCCACTACCTACCTCACTCTCCCCTGCCTCCACTATCTACCTTCTACTCCCCTGCCTCCACTACCTACCTTCTAGTCCCCTGCCTCCACTGCCTACCTTCTACTCCCCTGCCTCCACTACCTACCTCCTACACCCCTGCCTCCACTACCTACCTTCTACTGCCTGCCTGCAGTACCTACCTCGCAATCCCCTGCCTCCACTACCTACCTCCCAGACCTGTGCCTCCACTACCTACCTTCTACTCCCCTGCCTCCACTACCTATATTCTAGACCCCTGCCTCACTACCTACCTTCTTCTCCCCTGCCTCCACTGCCTACCACCCACTCCCCTGCCTCCACTTCCTACCTCCCACTCCCCTGCCTCCACTACATACCTTCTACACTCCTGCCTCCACTACCTGCCTTCTACTCCCCTGCCACCAATACCTACCTCCCACTCACCTGTCTCCACTACCTACCTCACACTGCCCTGCCTCCAATACCTACCTCCCACTCTCCTGTCTCCACTACCTACCACCCACTCCCTGGCCTCCACTGCCTACCTTCTACTCCCCCGCCTCCACTACCTACCTCCCACTCTCCTGCCTCCACTACCTACCTCCCACTCCGCTGCCTCCACTACATACCTCCCACTCCCCTGCCTCCACTACCTACCACCCACTCCCCTGCCTCCACTACCTATCTCCCACTCCCCTGCCTCCACTACCTACCTGCCACTCCCCTGCCACCACTACCTACCTCCCACTCCCCTGCCTCCACTACCTACCTCCCACTCCCCTGCCTCGACTACCTACCTCCCACTCCCCTGCCTCCACTACCTACCTCCCACTCACCTGCCTCCACTACCCACCTCCCAATTCCCTGCCTCCACTACCTACCTCAATTCCCCTGCCTCCAATACCTACCTTCTAATTCCCTGCCTCGACTACCTACCTCCCACTCCCCTGCCTCCACTACCTACCTCCCACTCCCCTGCCTCCACTACCTACCTCCCACTCCCCTGCCTCCACTACCTACCTCCCACTCCCCTGCCTCCACTACGTACCTCCCACTCCCCTGCCTCCACTACCTACCTCCCACTCCCCTGCCTCCACTACCTACCTCCCAATCACCTGCCTCCACTACCGACCTCCCAATCCCCTGCCTCCACTACCTACCTCAATTCCCCTGCCACCAATACCTACCTTCTACTTCCCTGCCTCGACTCCCTACCTCCCACTCCCCTGCCTCCACTACCTACCTCCCACTCCCGTGCCTCCACTACCTACCTCCCACTCTCCTGCCTCCACTACCTACCTCCCACTCCCCTGCCTCCATTACCTGCCTTCTACTCCCCTGCCTCGACTACCCACATCCCACTCCCCTGCCTCCACTACCTACCTTCTACTCACCGGCCTCCACTACCTACATCCAACTCCCCTGCCTCCACTACCTACCTTCAACTCCCCTGCCTCCACTGCCTACCTTCTACTCCCCTGCCTCCACTATCTACCGCACACTCCCCTGCATCCACTTCCTACCTCCTACTCCCCTGCCTCCACTACCTAACTCCCACTCCTCTGCCTCCACTAACCTCCTTACACTCCCCTGCCTCCACTACCTCCCACCTCCCTGCCTCCACTACCTAACTTCTACTCCCCTGCCTCCACTACCTACCTTCTACTCCCCTGCCTCCACTACCTATCTCCCACTCCCCTGCATCCACTACCTACCTCCAACGCCCCTGCCTCCACTACCTACCTCACATTTCCCTGCCTCCACTACCTACCTCACACTCCCCTGCATCCACTACCTACCTCCTACTCCCCTGCCTCCACTACCTAACTCCCACTACCCTACCTCCACCACCTATCTCCCACTCCCCTGCCTCCACTACATACCATCTACTCCGCTGCCTCCACTACCTACCTCCCACTCCCCAGCCTCCACTACCTACCTTCTACTCCACTGCCTCCACTAACTAACTCCCACTCCCCTGCCTCCGCTTCCTACCTCCCACTCCCCTGCATCCACTAACTACCTATTACTCCCCTGCCTCCACTACCTACCTCTCACTCCCCTGCCTCCAATACCTACCTTCGACTCCCCTGCCAACACTACCTACCTCTCACTCCCCTGCCACCACTGCCTACCTTCTACTCCCCTGCCTCCACTACCTACCTCCCAATCCCCTGCCTCCACTACCTACCTCCCACTCCCCTGCCTCCACTACCTACCTTCTACTCCCCTGCCTCCACTACCTACCTCCCACTCCCCTGCCTCCACTACCTACCTCCCACTCCCCTGCCTCCACTACCTAACTCCCACTCCCCTGCCTCCACTACCTACCTTCTACTCTCCTGCCTCCACTACCTACCTCCTACACCCCTGCCTCCACTACCTACCTTCTACTGCCTGCCTGCAGTACCTACCTCGCAATCCCCTGCCACCACTACCTACCTCCCAGACCTGTGCCTCCACTACCTACCTTCTACTCCCCCGCCTCCACTACCTATATTCTACTCCCCTGCCTCCACTGCCTACCACCCACTCCCCTGCCTCCACTTACTACCTCCCACTCCCCTGCCTCCACTACATACCTTCTACACCCCTGCCTCCACTGCCTACCTCCCACTCTCCTGCCTCCACTACCTACCTCCCACTCCCCTCCCTCCACTACCTTACTCCCACTCCCCTGCCTCCACTACCTATCTTCCTCTACCCTGCCTCCACTACATACCTCCCACTCCCCTGCCTCCACTACCCACCTCCCACTCCCCTGCATCCACTACCTACCTCCTACCTACCTCCTCCTCCCCTGCCTCCACTACTTACCTCCTACTCCTCTGCCTCCACTACCTACCTTCTACTCCCCTGCCTCCACTGTCTACCTCCCACTCCGCTGCCTCCAGTACTTACCTCCCACTCCCCTGCCTCCAGTACCTACCTCCCATTCCCTTGCCACCACTACCTACCTCCTACTCCCCTGCCTCCACTACCTAACTCCCACTACCCTACCTCCACCACCTATCTCCCACTCCCCTGCCTCCACTACATACCATCTACTCCGCTGCCTCCACTACCTACCTCCCACTCCCCAGCCTCCACTACCTACCTTCTACTCCACTGCCTCCACTTCCTACCTCCCACTCCCCTGCATCCACTAACTACCTTCTACTCCCCTGCCTCGACTACCTACCTCCCACTGCCCTGCCTCCACTACCTACCTTCTACACCCCTGCTTCCACTACCTACCTCCCACTCCCCTGCCTCGACTACCTACCTTCTACTCCCCTTGCCTCTACTACCTACTTCCCACTCCCCTGCCTCCACTACCTATCTTCTACTCACATGCCTCCACTACCTACCTCCCACTCCCCTGACTCCACTACCTACCTCCCACTCCCCTGCCTCCACTACCTACCTCCCACTCCCCTGCCTCCACTACCTACCTCCCACTCCCCTGCCTCCACTACCTACCTCCCACTCCCCTGCCTCCACTACCTAACTCCCACTCCCCTGCCTCCACTACCTACCTTCTACACCCCTGCCTCCACTACCTACCTTCTACTCCCGTGCCTCCACTACCTACCATCTACTCCCGTACCTCCACTACCTACCTTCTACACCCCTGTCTCCACTACCTACCTTCTATTCCACTGCCTCCACTACCTACCTCCCAATCCTCTGCCGCCACTACCTTCCTTCTACTCCCCTGCCTCCAATACCGACCTTCTACTCCCGTGCCTCCACTACCTACCTTCTTGTCCCCTGCCTCCACTACCTACATTCTACTCCCCTGCCTCCACTACCTACCCCCCACTCCCCTGCCGCCAATACCTTCCTTCTACTCCCCTGCTTCCACTACCTACCTCCCACACCAGTGCCTCAACGACCTACATCCCAATCCCCTGCCTCCACAACCTACCTTCTACTCACCTGCCTCCACTACCTACATCCAACTCCCCTGCCTCCACTACCTACCTTCAACTCCCCTGCCTCCACTGCCTACCTTCTACTCCCCTGCCTCCACTATCTACCGCACACTCCCCTGCATCCACTTCCTACCTCCTACTCCCCTGCCTCCACTACCTATCTCCCACTCCCTGCCTCCACTACCTCCCACCTCCCTGCCTCCACTACCTAACTTCTACTCCCCTGCCTCCACTACCTACCTTCTACTCCCCTGCCTCCACTACCTATCTCCCACTCCCCTGCATCCACTACCTACCTCCAACGCCCCTGCCTCCAATACCTACCTCATACTCCCCTGCATCCACTACCTACCTCCCAATCCCCTGCCTCCACTATCTAACTCCCACTACCCTACCTCCACCACCTATCTCCCACTCCCCTGCCTCCACTACATACAATCTACTCCGCTGCCTCCACTACCTACCTCCCACTCCCCAGCCTCCACTACCTACCTTCTACTCCACTGCCTCCACTAACTAACTCCCACTCCCCTGCCTCCACTTCCTACCTCCCACTCCCCTGCATCCACTAACTACCTTCAACTCCCCTGCCTCCAATACCTACCTCTCACTCCCCTGCCTCCAATACCTACCTTCGACTCCCCTGCCTCCACTACCTACCTCTCACTCCCCTGCCACCACTACCTACCTTCTACTCCCCTGCCTCGACTACCTACCTCCCAATGCCCTGCCTCCCCTACCTACCTTCTACACCCCTGTCTCCACTAACTACCTCCCACTCCCCTGCCTCCACTACCTACCTTCTACTCCCCTGCCTCTACTACCTACCTCCCAATCCCCTGCCTCCACTGCCTACCTTCTACTCACATGCCTCCACTACCTACCTCCCACTCCCCTGCCTCCACTACCTACCTCCCACTCCCCTTCCTCCAGTACCTATCTCCCATTCCCCTGCCTCCACTACCTACCTTCTACTCCCCTGCCTCCACTACCTACCTCCAACTCCCCTGCCTCAACTACCTACCTTCTACTCCACTGCCTCGACTACCTACCACCCACTCCCCTGCCTCCACTACCTACCTCCAACTCCCCTGCCTCCACTACCTACCTTCTACTCCCCTGCCTCGACTAACTACCTCCCACTCCCCTGCCTCCACTATCTACCTCCCATTCCCCTGCCTCCACTACCTACCTCCTACTCCCCTGCCTCCACTAACTACCTTCTACTTCCCTGCCTCCACTACCTACCTCCCACTCCACTGCCTCCACTACCTACCTCCCACTCCCCTGCCTCCGCTACCTACCTCCCACTCTCCTGCCTCCACTACCTACTTCCCACTACCCTGCCTCCACTATCTACCTCCCACTCCCTTGTATCCACTACCTACCTTCAACGTCCCTGCCTCCACTACCTACCTCTCACTGCCCTGCCTCCACTACCTACCTTCAACTCCCCTGCCTCCACTACCTACCTCCCACTCCACTGCCTCCACTACCTACCTCCCTCTGCCCTGCCTCCACTACCTACCTCCCACTCCACTGCCTCCACTACCCACCTCCCACTCCCCTGCCTCCACTACCTACCTCCCACTCCCCTGCATCCACTACCTACCTCCTACCTACTTCCTCCTCCCCTGCCTCCACTACTTACCTCCTACTCCCCTGCCTCCACTGCCTAGCTTCTACTCCCCTGCCTCCACTGTCTACCTCCCACTCCACTGCCTCCAGTACCTACCTCCCACTCCCCTGCCTCCAGTACCTACCTCCCATTCCCCTGCCTCCACTACCTACCTTCTACTCCCCTGCCTCCACTACCTACCTCCAACTCCCCTGCCTCCACTACCTACCTTCTACTCCCCTGCCTCGACTACCTACCTCCCACTCCCCTGCCTCCAATACCTACCTCCAACTCCCCTGCCTCCACTACCTACCTTCTACTCCCCTGCCTCGACTACCTACCTCACACTCCCCTGCCTCCAATACCTACCTCCCATTCCCCTGCCTCCACTACCTACCTCCTACTCCCCTGCCTCCACTAACTACCTTCTACTTCCCTGCCTCCACTACCTACCTCCCACTCCCCTGCCTCCACTACCTACTTCCCACTCCCCTGCCTCCACGACCTACCTCCCACTCTCCTGCCTCCACTACCTACTTCCCACTCCCCTGCCTCCACTACCTACCTCCCACTCCCTTGTATCCACTACCTACCTTCTACTCCCCTGCCTCCACTACCTACCTCCCACTGCCCTGCCTCCACTACCTACCTTCAACTCCCCTGCCTCCACTGCCTACCTTCTACTCCCCTGCCTCCACTATCTACCGCACACTCCCCTGCATCCACTTCCTACCTCCTACTCCCCTGCCTCCACGACCTATCTCCCACTCCCCTGCCTCCACTAACTACCTTCTACTCCCCTGCCTCCACTACCTCCCACCTCCCTGCCTCCACTACCTAACTTCTACTCCCCTGCCTCCACTACCTACCTTCTACTCCCCTGCCTCCTCTACCTATCTCCCACTCCCCTGCATCCACTACCTGCCTCCAACGCCCCTGCCTCCACTACCTACCTCACATTTCCCTGCCTCCACTACCTACCTCACACTCCCCTGCATCCACTACCTACCTCCTACTCCCCTGTCTCCACTACCTACCTCACACTCCCCTGCATCCACAACCTACCTCCCACCCCCTGCCTCCACTATCTAACTCCCACTACCCTACCTCCACCACCTATCTCCCACTCCCCTGCCTCCACTACATACCATCTACTCCCCTGCCTCCAATAGCTACCTCCCACTCCCCAGCCTCCACTTCCTACCTCCCACTCCCCTGCATCCACTACCTACCTCCCACTCCCCTGCATCCACTAACTACCTTCTACTCCCCTGCCTCCACTACCTACCTCTCACTCCCCTGCCTCCAATACCTACATTCGACTCCCCTGCCAACACTACCTACCTCCCACTCCCCTGCCACCACTACCTACCTTCGACTCCCCTGCCTCCACTACCTACCTTCTACTCCCCTGCCTTCACAACCTACCTCTCACTCCCCTGCCACCACTACCTACCTTCTACTCCCCTGCCTCGAATACCTACCTCCCACTGCCCTGCCTCCACTACCTACCTTCTACACCCCTGCCTCCACTACCCACCTCCCACTCCCCTGCCTCCACTACCTACCTTCTGCTCCCCTGCCTCTACTACCTACCTCCCACTCCCCTTCCTCGACTACCTTCCTTCTACTCACATGCCTCCACTAACTACCTCCCACTCCCCTGCCTCCACTACCTACCTCCCACTCCCCTGCCTCCACTACCTACCTCCCAATCCCCTGCCTCAACTACCTACCTTCTACTCCCCTGCCTCCACTACCTACATCACACTCCCTGCCTCCACTACCTACCTCCCACTCCCCTGCCTCCACTACCTACATCCCACACCCATGCCTCCACTACCTACCTTCTACTCCCCTGCCTCCACTTCCTACCTCCCACTCCCCTGTCTCCACTACCAACCTTCTACTCCCCTGCCTCCACTACCTACCTCCCACTCCCCTGCCTCCCCTACCTACCTTCTACTCCCCTGCCTGCACTACTTACCTCCCACTCCCCTGCCTCCACTACCTACCTCACTCTCCCCTGCCTCCACTATCTACCTTCTACTCCCCTGCCTCCACTACCTACCTTCTACTCCCCTGTCTCCACTACCTACCTCCCACTCCACTGCCTCCACTACCTACCTCCCACTCCCCTGCCTCCACTACCTACCTCCCACTCCCCTGCCTCCACTACCTACCTTCTACTCCTCTGCCTCCACTACCTACCTCCCACTCCCTTGCCTCCACTACCTATCTCCCACTCCCCTGCCTCCACTACCTACCTCCCACAACCCTGCCTCCACTACCTACCTCACACTCCCCTGCCTCCAACCTACCACCCACTCCCATGCTTCCACTCCCGACCTCCCACTGCCCTGCCTCCACTACCTACCTCTCACTCCCCTGCCTCCACTACCTACCTTCGACTCCCCTGCATCCACTACCTACCTCTCAATCCCCTGCCTCCAATACCTACCTTCGACTCCCCTGCCTCCACTACCTACAATCTACTCCCCTGCCTCCACTACCTACCTCCCACTCCCCTGCCTCAACTACCTACCTTCTAATCCCCTGCCTCGACTAACTACCTTCTACTCCCCTGCCTCCAATACCTACATTCTACTCCCCTGCCTCCACTACCTACCTCCCACTCCCCTGCCTCCACTACCTACCTTCTACTCCCCTGCCTCCACTACCTACCTTCTACTCCCCTGCCTCCACTACCTACCTCCCAATCCCCTGCCTCCACTACCTACCTTCTTCTCCCCTGCCTCCACTAACTACCTCCCACTCCCCTGCCTCCACTACCTACCTTCTACTCCCCTGCCTCCACTACCTACCTCCCAATCCCCTGCCTCCACTACCACCCTTCTACTCCCCTGCTTCCACTAACTACCTCCCACTCCCCTGCCTCCACTACTTACATCCCAGACCCCTGCCTCCACTAACTACCTCCCACTCCCCTGCCTCCACTACCAAACTTCTCCTCCCCTGCCTCCACTACCTACCTCTCACTCCCCTGCCTCCACTACCTACCTTCTCCTCTCCTGCCTCCACTACCTACCTCTCACTCCCCTGCCTCCAATACCTACCTTGGACTCCCCTGCCTCCACTACCTACCTTCTACTCCCCTGCCTCCACTACCTACCTCCCACTCCCCTGCCTCAACTACCTACCTTCTACTCCCCTGCCTCCACTACCTACCTCACACTCCCTGCCTCCACTACTACCTCCCACTCCGCTGCCTCCACTACCTACATCCCTCTCCCCTGCCTCCAGTACCTACCTTCTAGTCCCCTGCCTCCACTACCTACCTACCACTCCCCTGCCTCCACTACCTACCTTCTACTCCCCTGCATCCACAACCCACCTCCCAATCCCGTGCATCCACTACCTACCTCCAACTCCCCTGCCTCCCCTACCTACCCTCTACTCACCTGCCTCCACTAACTACCTCCCACTCCCCTGCCTCCACTACCTACCTCCCACTCCCCTGCCTCCACTTCCTACCTTCTACTCCCCTGCCTCCACTACCTACCTTCTAGTCCCCTGCCTCCACGACCTAACTTCTACTCCCCTGCCTCCACTACCTACCTTCTACTCCCCTGCCTCCACTACCTACCTTCTACTCCCCTGCCTCCACTACCTACCTCCCACACACCTGCCTCCACTACCAACCTTCTACTGCCTGCCTCCAGTACCTAACTCCCAATCCCCTGCCTCCACTACCTACCTCCCAGACCCATGCCTCAACTACCTACCTTCTACTCCCCTGCCTCCACTACCTACCTTCTAGTCCCCTGCCTCACTACCAACCTTCTACGCCCCTGCCTCCACTACCTACCACCCACTCCCCTGCCTCCACTACCTACCTCCCATTCCCCTAAATCCACTACCTACCTTCTACTCCCCTGCCTCCACTACCTAACTCCCACTGCGCTGCATCCACTACGTACCTCTTACTCCCCGGCCTCCAATACTTACCTACTACTCCCCTGCCTCCACTACCTACCTTCTACTCCCCTGCCTCCACTATCTAACTCCCACTCCCCTGCCTCCACTACCTACCTCCCACTCCCCTGCCTCCACTACATACCTTCTAACCCCCTGCCTCCACTACCTGCCTTCTACTC
The DNA here is from genome assembly GCA_026770705.1 of Isurus oxyrinchus. NCBI lineage: Eukaryota > Metazoa > Chordata > Chondrichthyes > Lamniformes > Lamnidae > Isurus > Isurus oxyrinchus. The sequence goes on from JANJGN010000129.1 coordinate 158,851, forward strand.
CCCTGCCTCCACTACCTACATCCCACTCCCCTGACTCCACTACCTACCTCACACTCCCCTGCCTCCAATACCTACCTCCCACTCCCCTGCCTCCACCACCTACCACCCACTCCCTGGCCTCCACTACCTACCTACCACTCCCCGGCCTCCTCTACCTACCTTCGACTCCCCTGCATCCACTACCTACCTCTCATTCCCCTGCCTCCAATACCTACCTTCGACTCCCCTGCCTCCACTACCTACAATCTACTCCCCTGCCTCCACTACCTACCTCCCACTCCCCTGCCTCAACTACCTACCTTCTAATCCCCTGCCTCGACTAACTACCTTCTACTCCCCTGCCACCAATACCTACATTCTACTCCCCTGCCTCCACTACCTACCTCCCACTCCCCTGCCTCCACTACCTACCTTCTACTCCCCTGCCTCCACTACCTACCTTCTACTCCCCTGCCTCCACTACCTACCTCCCAATCCCCTGCCTCCACCAACTACCTTCTACTCCCCTGCCTCCACTAACTACCTCCCAACTCCCTGCCTCCACTACCAACCTTCTACTCCCCTGCTTCCACTAACTACCTCCCACTCCCCTGCCTCCACTACCAAACTTCTCCTCCCCTGCCTCCACTACCTACCTCTCACTCCCCTGCCTCCACTACCTACCTTCGACTCCCCTGCCTCCACTACTTACCTCCCACTCCCCTGCCTCAACTACCTACCTTCTACTCCCCTGCCTCCACTACCTACCTCACACTCCCTGCCTCCACTACCTACCTCCCACTCCGCTGCCTCCACTACCTACATCCCTCTCCCCTGCCTCCAGTACCTACCTTCTAGTCCCCTGCCTCCACTCCCTACATCCCACTTCGCTGCCTCCACTACCTACCTTCTACTCCCCTGCATCCACAACCCACCTCCCAATCCCATGCATCCACTACCTACCTCCCACTCCCCTGCCTCCACTACCTACCTCCCTCTCCCCTGCCTCCACTTCCTACCTTCTACTCCCCTGCCACCAATACCTACCTTCTAGTCCCCTGCCTCCACTACCTACCTTCTACTCCCCTGCCTCCACTACCTACCTCCCACACACCTGCCTCCACTACCAACCTTCTACTCCCCTGCCTCCACTACCTACCTCCCAATCCCCTGCCTCCACTACATACCTTCTACAACCCTGCCTCCACTACTTGCCTTCTACTCCCTTTGCCTCCACTACCTACATCCATCTCCCCTGCCTCCACTACCTACCTTCAACTCCCCTGCCTCCACTGCCTACCTTCTACTCCCCTGCCTCCACTATCTACCGCACACTCCCCTGCATCCACTTCCTACCTTCTACTCCCCTGCCTCCACTACCTATCTCTCACTCCCCTGCCTCCACTAACTACCTTACACTCCCCTGCCTCCACTACTTCCCACCTCCCTGCCTCCACTACCTAACTTCTACTCCCCTGCCTCCACTACCTACCTTCTAATCCCCTGCCTCCACTACGTATCTCCCACTCCCCTGCATCCACTACCTACCTCCAACGCCCCTGCCTCCACTACCTACCTCACATTTCCCTGCCTCCACTACCTACCTCACACTCCCCTGCCTGCACTACCTACCTCACACTCCCCTGCATCCACTACCTACCTCCTACTCCCCTACCTCCACCACCTATCTCCCACTTACCTGCCTCCACTACATACCATCTACACCGCTGCCTCCACTACCTACCTCCCACTCCCCAGCCTCCACTACCTACCTTCTACTCCACTGCCTCCACTAACTAACTCCCACTCCCCTGCCTCCACTTCCTACCTCCCACTCCCCTGCCTCCACTTCCTACCTCCCACTCCCCTGCATCCACTAACTACCTTCTACTCCCCTGCCTCCACTACCTACCTCTCACTCCCCTGCCTCCAATACCTTCCTTCGACTCCCCTGCCAACACTACCTACCTTCTACACTCCTGCCTCGACTACCTACCTCCCACTGCCCTGCCTCCACTACCTACCTTCTACACCCCTGCCTCCACTACCTACCTCCCACTCCCCTGCCTCCACTACCTACCTTCTACTCACATGCCTCCACTACCTACCTCCCACTCCCCTGCCTCCACTACCTACCTCCCACTCCCCTGCCTCCACTACCTACCTCCCAATCCCCTGCCTCAACTACCTACCTTCTACTCCCCTGCCTCCACTACCTACATCACACTCCCCTGCCTCCACTACCTACATCCCACTACCCTGCCTCCACTACCTACCTTCTACTCCCCTGCCTCCACTTCCTACCTCCCACTCCCCTGTCTCCACTATCTACCTTCTACTCCCCTGCCTCCACTTCCTAGCTCCCACTCCCCTGTCTCCACTACCAACCTTCTATTCCTCTGCCTCCACTACCTATCTTCTACTCCCTTGCATCCACAACCTACCTCCCACGCCCCTGCCTCCCCTACCTACCTTCAACTCCCCTGCCTGCACTACCTACCTCCCAATCCCCTGCCTCCACTACCTACCTCACTCTCCCCTGCCTCCACTATCTACCTTCTACTCCCCTGCCTCCACTACCTACCTTCTAGTCCCCTGCCTCCACTACCTACCTTCTACACCCATGCCTCCAATTCCTACCTCCCACACCCCTGCCTCCACTACCTACCTTCTACTGCCTGCCTGCAGTACCTACCTCGCAATACCCTGCCTCAACTACCTACCTCCCAGACCCGTGCCTCCACTAACTACCTTCTACTCCCCTGCCTCCACTACCTATATTCTAGTCCCCTGCCTCACTACCTACCTTCTACTCCCCTGCCTCCACTACCTACCACCCACTCCCCTGCCTCCACTACCTACCTCCCACTCCCCTGCCTCCACTACATACCTTCTACACCCCTGCCTCCACTAACTGCCTTCTACTCCCCTGCCACCACTACCTACCTCCCACTCACCTGTCTCCACTACCTACCTCACACTCCCCTGCCTCCACTACCTACCTCCCACTCCCCTGCCTCCACTACCTACCACCCACTCCCTGGTCTCCACTGCCTACCTTCTACTCCCCCGCCTCCTCTACCTACCTCGCACTCTCCTGCCTCCACTACCTACCTCCCACTCCGCTGCCTCCACTACATACCTCCCACTCCCCTGCCTCCACTACCTACCTCCCACTCCCCTGCCTCCACTACCTACCTCCCACTCCCCTGCCTCCACTACCTAACTCCTACTCCCCTGCCACCACTACCTACCTCCCACTCCCCTGCCTCCACTACATACCTCCAACTCCCCTGCCTCCACTACCTACCTCCCACTCCCCTGCCTCCACTACCTACCTCCCACTCACCTGCCTCCACTACCTACCTCCCAATCCCCTGCCTCCACTTCCTACCTCAATTCCCCTGCCTCCAATACCTACCTTCTACTTCCCTGCCTCGACTACGTACCTCCCACTCCCCTGCCTCCACTACCTACCTCCCACTCCCCTGCCTCCACTGCCTACCTCCCACTCCCCTGTCTCCACTAGATACCTCCCACTCCCCTGCCTCCATTACCTGCCTTCTACTCCCCTGCCTCCACTACCTGCATCCCACTCCCCTGCCTCCACTACCTACCTCCCTCTCCCCTGCCTCCACTACCTACCTCCCACTCCCCTGCCTCCACTACCTACCTCCCACTTTCCTGCCTCCACTACCTACCTCCGACTCCGCTGCCTCCACTGCCTACCTCCCACTCCCCTGCCTCCACTACCTACCTCCCACTCCCCTGCCTCCACTACCTACCTCCCACTCCCCTGCCTCCATTACCTACCTCCCTCTCCCCTGCCTCCACTACCTACCTCCCACTCCCATGCCTCCACTACCCACCTCCCACTCCCCTGCCTCCACTAGCTACCTCCCACTCCCCTGCATCCACTAAATACCTCCTACCTACCTCCTCCTCCCCTGCCTCCACTACCTACCTTCTACTCCCCTGCCTCCATTGTCTACATCCCACTCCCCTGCCTCCACTACCTACCTCCCACTCCCCTGCCTCCAGTACCTACCTCCCATTCCCCTGCCTCCTCTACCTACCTTCTACTCCCCTGCCTCCAATACCTACCTCCCACTCCCCTGCCTCCACTACCTACCTCCAACTCCCCTGCCTCCACTACCTACCTTCTACTCCCCTGCCTCGACTACCTACCTCCCACTCCACTGCCTCCACTACCTACCTCCCATTCCCCTGCCTCCACTACGTACCTCCTACTCCCCTGCCTCCACTAACTACCTTCTACTTCCCTGCCTCCACTACCTACCTCCCACTCCCCTGCCTCCACTACCTACCTTCTACTCACCTGCCTCCACTACCTACATCCAACTCCCCTGCCTCCACTACCTACCTTCAACTCCCCTGCCTCCACTGCCTACCTTCTACTCCCCTGCCTCCACTATCTACCGCACACTCCCCTGCATCCACTTCCTACCTCCTACTCCCCTGCCTCCAATACCTATCTCCCACTCCTCTGCCTCCACTACCTATCTCCCACTCCCCTGCATCCACTACCTACCTCCAACGCCCCTGCCTCCACTACCTACCTCACATTTCCCTGCCTCCACTACCTACCTCACACTCCCCTGCATCCACTACCTACCTCCCACTCCCCTGCCTCCACTACCTACCTTCTACTCACATGCCACCACTACCTACCTCCCACTCCCCTGCCTCCACTACCTACCTCCCACTCCCCTGCCTCCACTACCTACCTTCTACTCACATGCCTCCACTAACTACCTCCCACTCACCTGCCTCCACTACCTACCTCCCACTCCCCTGCCTCCACTACCTACCTCCCACTCCCCTGCCTCCACTACCTAACTCCCACTCCCCTGTCTCCACTACCTACCTCCCACTACCCTGCCTCCACTACCTACCTCCCACTCCCATGCCTCCACTACCTTCCTTCTACACCCCTGCCTCCACTACCTACCTTCTACTCCCGTGCCTCCACTACCTACCATCTACTCCCGTGCCTCCACTACCTCCCTTCTACACCCCTGCCTCCACTACCTACCTTCTATTCCACTGCCTCCACTACCTACCTCCCAATCCTCTGCCGCCACTACCTTCCTTCTACTCCCCTGCCTCCAATACCGACCTTCTACTCCCGTGCCTCCACTACCTACCTTCTTGTCCCCTGCCTCCACTACCTACCTTCTACTCCCCTGCCTCCACTACCTACCTCCCACTCCCCTGCTGCAAATACCTTCCTTCTACTCCCCTGCCTCCACTACCTACCTCCCACACCAGTGCCTCAACGACCTACATCCCAATCCCCTGCCTCCACAACCTACCTCCCAGTCCCCTGCCTCCTCTACCTACCATCTACTCACCTGCCTCCACTACCTACATCCAACTCCCCTGCCTCCACTACCTACCTTCAACTCCCCTGCCTCCACTGCCTACCTTCTACTCCCCTGCCTCCACTATCTACCGCACACTCCCCTGCCTCCACTACCTACCTCCCACTCCCCTGCCTCCACTACCTACCTTCAACTCCCCTGCCTCCACTGCCTACCTTCTACTCCCCTGCCTCCACTATCTACCGCACACTCCCCTGCATCCACTTCCTAACTCCTACTCCCCTGCCTCCACTACCTATCTCCCACTCCTCTGCCTCCACTCACTACCTTACACTCCCCTGCCTCCACTACCTCCCACCTCCCTGCCTCCACTACCTAACTTCTACTCCCCTGCCTCCACTACCTACCTTCTACTCCCCTGCCTCCACTACCTATCTCCCACTCCCCTGCATCCACTACCTACCTCCAACGCCCCGGCCTCCACTACCTACCTCACATTTCCCTGCCTCCACTACCTACCTCACACTCCCATGCATCCACTACCTACCTCCTACTCCCCTGCCTCCACTACCTAACTCCCACTACCCTACCTCCACCACCTATCTCCCACTCCCCTGCCTCCACTACATACCATCTACTCCGCTGCCTCCACTAGCTACCTCCCACTCCCCAGCCTCCACTACCTACCTTCTACTCCACTGCCTCCACTAACTAACTCCCACTCCCCTGCCTCCACTTCTTACCTCCCACTCCCCTGCATCCACTAACTACCTTCTACTCCCCTGCCTCCACTACCTACCTCTCACTCCCCTGCCTCCAATACCTACCTTCGTCTCCCCTGCCAACACTACCTACCTCTCACTCCCCTGCCACCACTACCTACCTTCTACTCCCCTGCCTCGACTACCTACCTCCCACTGCCCTGCCTCCCCTACCTACCTTCTACACCCCTGCCTCCACTACCTACCTTCTACTCCCCTTGCCTCTACTACCTACCTCCCACTCCCCTGCCTCCACTACCTACCTTCTACTCACATGCCTCCACCACCTACCTCCCACTCCCCTGCCTCCACTACCTTCCTCCCACTCCCCTGCCTCCACTACCTACCTTCTACTCACATGCCTCCACTACCTACCTCCCACTCCCCTGCCTCCACTACCTACCTCCCACTCCCCTGCCTCCACTACCTACCTCCCACTCCCCTGCCTCCACTACCTAACTCCCACTCCCCTGTCTCCACTACCTACCTCCCACTACCCTGCCTCCACTACCTACCTCCCAATCCCATGCCTCCACAACCTACCTTCTACACCTCTGCCTCCACTACCTACCTTCTACTCCCGTGCCTCCACTACCTACCATCTACTCCCGTGCCTCCACTACCTCCCTTCTACACCCCTGCCAACACTACCTACCTTCTATTCCACTGCCTCCACTACCTACCTCCCAATCCTCTGCCGCCACTACCTTCCTTCTACTCCCCTGCCTCCAATACCGACCTTCTACTCCCGTGCCTCCACTACCTACCTTCTACTCCCCTGCCTCCACTACCTATATTCTAGTCCCCTGCCTCACTACCTACCTTCTACTCCCCTGCCTCCACTACCTACCACCCACTCCCCTGCCTCCACTACCTACCTCCCAATCCCCTGCCTCCACTACATACCTTCTACACCCCTGCCTCCACTAACTGCCTTCTACTCCCCTGCCACCACTACCTACCTCCCACTCACCTGTCTCCACTACCTACCTCACACTCCCCTGCCTCCACTACCTACCTCCCACTCCCCTGCCTCCACTACCTACCACCCACTCCCTGGTCTCCACTGCCTACCTTCTACTCCCCCGCCTCCTCTACCTACCTCGCACTCTCCTGCCTCCACTACCTACCTCCCACTCCGCTGCCTCCACTACATACCTCCCACTCCCCTGCCTCCACTACCTACCTCCCACTCCCCTGCCTCCACTACCTACCTCCCACTCCCCTGCCTCCACTACCTAACTCCTACTCCCCTGCCACCACTACCTACCTCCCACTCCCCTGCCTCCACTACATACCTCCAACTCCCCTGCCTCCACTACCTACCTCCCACTCCCCTGCCTCCACTACCTACCTCCCACTCACCTGCCTCCACTACCTACCTCCCAATCCCCTGCCTCCACTTCCTACCTCAATTCCCCTGCCTCCAATACCTACCTTCTACTTCCTTGCCTCGACTACGTACCTCCCACTCCCCTGCCTCCACTACCTACCTCCCACTCCCCTGCCTCCACTGCCTTCCTCCCACTCCACTGTCTCCACTAGATACCTCCCACTCCCCTGCCTCCATTACCTGCCTTCTACTCCCCTGCCTCCACTACCTGCATCCCACTCCCCTGCCTCCACTACCTACCTCCCTCTCCCCTGCCTCCACTACCTACCTCCCACTCCCCTGCCTCCACTACCTACCTCCCACTTTCCTGCCTCCACTACCTACCTCCGACTCCGCTGCCTCCACTGCCTACCTCCCACTCCCCTGCCTCCACTACCTACCTCCCACTCCCCTGCCTCCACTACCTACCTCCCACTCCCCTGCCTCCATTACCTACCTCCCTCTCCCCTGCCTCCACTACCTACCTCCCACTCCCATGCCTCCACTACCCACCTCCCACTTCCCTGCCTCCACTAGCTACCTCCCACTCCCCTGCATCCACTACCTACCTCCTACCTACCTCCTCCTCCCCTGCCTCCACTACCTACCTTCTACTCCCCTGCCTCCACTGTCTACATCCCACTCCCCTGCCTCCGCTACCTACCTCCCACTCCCCTGCCTCCAGTACCTACCTCCCATTCCCCTGCCTCCACTACCTACCTCCAACTCCCCTGCCTCCACTACCTACCTTCTACTCCCCTGCCTCCACTACCTACCTCCAACTCCCCTGCCTCCACTACCTACCTTCTACTCCCCTGCCTCGACTACCTACCTCCCACTCCACTGCCTCCACTACCTACCTCCCATTCCCCTGCCTCCACTACGTACCTCCTACTCCCCTGCCTCCACTAACTACCTTCTACTTCCCTGCCTCCACTACCTACCTCCCACTCCCCTGCCTCCACTACCTACCTTCTACTCACCTGCCTCCACTACATACATCCAACTCCCCTGCCTCCACTACCTACCTTCAACTCCCCTGCCTCCACTGCCTACCTTCTACTCCCCAGCCTCCACTATCTACCGCACACTCCCCTGCATCCACTTCCTACCTCCTACTCCCCCGCCTCCAATACCTATCTCCCACTCCTCTGCCTCCACTACCTATCTCCCACTCCCCTGCATCCACTACCTACCTCCAACGCCCCTGCCTCCACTACCTACCTCACATTTCCCTGCCTCCACTACCTACCTCACACTCCCCTGCATCCACTACCTACCTCCCACTCCAGTGCCTCCACTACCTACCTTCTACTCACATGCCACCACTACCTACCTCCCACTCCCCTGCCTCCACTACCTACCTCCCACTCCCCTGCCTCCACTACCTACCTTCTACTCACATGCCTCCACTACCTACCTCCCACTCACCTGCCTCCACTACCTACCTCCCACTCCCCTGCCTCCACTACCTACCTCCCACTCCCCTGCCTCCACTACCTAACTCCCACTCCCCTGTCTCCACTACCTACCTCCCACTACCCTGCCTCCACTACCTACCTCCCACTCCCATGCCTCCACTACCTACCTTCTACACCCCTGCCTCCACTACCTACCTTCTACTCCCGTGCCTCCACTACCTACCATCTACTCCCGTGCCTCCACTACCTCCCTTCTACACCCCTGCCTCCACTACCTACCTTCTATTCCACTGCCTCCACTACCTACCTCCCAATCCTCTGCCGCCACTACCTTCCTTCTACTCCCCTGCCTCCAATACCGACCTTCTACTCCCGTGCCTCCACTACCTACCTTCTTGTCCCCTGCCTCCACTACCTACCTTCTACTCCCCTGCCTCCACTACCTACCTCCCACTCCCCTGCCGCCAATACCTTCCTTCTACTCCCCTGCCTCCACTACCTACCTCCCACACCAGTGCCTCAACGACCTACATCCCAATCCCCTGCCTCCACAACCTACCTCCCAGTCCCCTGCCTCCTCTACCTACCATCTACTCACCTGCCTCCACTACCTACATCCAACTCCCCTGCCTCCACTACCTACCTTCAACTCCCCTGCCTCCACTGCCTACCTTCTACTCCCCTGCCTCCACTATCTACCGCACACTCCCCTGCCTCCACTACCTACCTCCCACTCCCCTGCCTCCACTACCTACCTTCTACTCACCTGCTTCCACTACCTACATCCTACTCCCCTGCCTCCACTACCTACCTTCAACTCCCCTGCCTCCACTGCCTACCTTCTACTCCCCTGCCTCCACTATCTACCGCACACTCCCCTGCATCCACTTCCTAACTCCTACTCCCCTGCCTCCACTACCTATCTCCCACTCCTCTGCCTCCACTAACTACCTTACACTCCCCTGCCTCCACTACCTCCCACCTCCCTGCCTCCACTACCTAACTTCTACTCCCCTGCCTCCACTACCTACCTTCTACTCCCCTGCCTCCACTACCTATCTCCCACTCCCCTGCATCCACTACCTACCTCCAACGCCCCGGCCTCCACTACCTACCTCACATTTCCCTGCCTCCACTACCTACCTCACACTCCCATGCATCCACTACCTACCTCCTACTCCCCTGCCTCCACTACCTAACTCCCACTACCCTACCTCCACCACCTATCTCCCACTCCCCTGCCTCCACTACATACCATCTACTCCGCTGCCTCCACTAGCTACCTCCCACTCCCCAGCCTCCACTACCTACCTTCTACTCCACTGCCTCCACTAACTAACTCCCACTCCCCTGCCTCCACTTCTTACCTCCCACTCCCCTGCATCCACTAACTAACTTCTACTCCCCTGCCTCCACTACCTACCTCTCACTCCCCTGCCTCCAATACCTACCTTCGTCTCCCCTGCCAACACTACCTACCTCTCACTCCCCTGCCACCACTACCTACCTTCTACTCCCCTGCCTCGACTACCTACCTCCCACTGCCCTGCCTCCCCTACCTACCTTCTACACCCCTGCCTCCACTACCTACCTTCTACTCCCCTTGCCTCTACTACCTACCTCCCACTCCCCTGCCTCCACTACCTACCTTCTACTCACATGCCTCCACCACCTACCTCCCACTCCCCTGCCTCCACTACCTTCCTCCCACTCCCCTGCCTCCACTACCTACCTTCTACTCACATGCCTCCACTACCTACCTCCCACTCCCCTGCCTCCACTACCTACCTCCCACTCCCCTGCCTCCACTACCTACCTCCCACTCCCCTGCCTCCACTACCTAACTCCCACTCCCCTGTCTCCACTACCTACCTCCCACTACCCTGCCTCCACTACCTACCTCCCAATCCCATGCCTCCACAACCTACCTTCTACACCTCTGCCTCCACTACCTACCTTCTACTCCCGTGCCTCCACTACCTACCATCTACTCCCGTGCCTCCACTACCTCCCTTCTACACCCCTGCCTCCACTACCTACCTTCTATTCCACTGCCTCCACTACCTACCTCCCAATCCTCTGCCGCCACTACCTTCCTTCTACTCCCCTGCCTCCAATACCGACCTTCTACTCCCGTGCCTCCACTACCTACCTTCTTGTCCCCTGCCTCCACTACCTACCTTCTACTCCCCTGCCTCCACTACGTACCTCCCACTCCCCTGCCGCCAATACCTTCCTTCTACTCCCCTGCCTCCACTACCTACCTTCTACTCCCCTGCCTCCAGTATCTACCGCACACTCCCCTGCATCCACTTCCTACCTCCTACTCCCCTGCCTCCACTACCTATCTCCCAGTCCCCTGCCTCCACTACCTACCATCTACTCACCTGCCTACACTAACTACATCCAACTCCCCTGCCTCCACTACCTACCTTCAACTCCCCTGCCTCCACTGCCTACCTTCTACTCCCCTGCCTCCAGTATCTACCGCACACTCCCCTGCATCCACTTCCTACCTCCTACTCCCCTGCCTCCACTACCTATCTCCTACTCCTCTGCCTCCACTACCTCCCACCTCCCTGCCTCCACTACATAACTTCTACTCCCCTGCTTCCACTACCTACCTTCTACTCCCCTGCCTCCACTACCTATCTCCCACTCCCCTGCATCCACTACCTACCTCCAACGCCCCTGCCTCCACTACCTACCTCCCACTCCACTGCATCCACTACCTACCTCCCAATCCCCTGCCTCCACTATCTAACTCCCACTACCCTACCTCCACCACCTATCTCCCACTCCCCTGCCTCCACTACATACCATCTACTCCGCTGCCTCCACTACCTACCTCCCACTCCACAGCCTCCACTACCTACCTTCTACTCCACTGCCTTTACTAACTAACTCCCACTCCCCTGCCTCCACTTCCTACCTCCCACTCCCCTGCATCCACTAACTACCTTCTACTCCCCTGCCTCCACTACCTACCTCTCACTCCCCTGCCACCACTACCTACCTTCTACTCCCCTGCCTCGACTACCTACCTTCCACTGCCCTGCCTCCACTACCTACCTTCTACACCCCTGCCTCCACTAACTACCTCCCACTCCCCTGCCTCCACTACCTACCTTCTACTCTCCTGCCTCCACTACCTACCTTCTACTCGCATGCCTCCACTACCTACCTCCCACTCCCCTGCCTCCACTACCTACCTCCCACTACCCTGCCTCCACTACCTACCTCCCAATCCCCTGCCTCAACTACCTACCTTCTACTCCCCTGCCTCCACTACCTACATCACACTCCCTACCTCCACTACCTACCTCCCACGCCCCTGCCTCCACTACCTATCTCCCACTCCCCTGCCTCCACTACCTACCTTCTACCCCCCCTGCCTGCACTACCTACCTCCCACTCCCCTGCCTCCACTACCTACCTCACTCTCCCCTGCCTCCACTATCTACCTTCTACTCCCCTGCCTCCACTACCTACCTTCTAGTCCCCTGCCTCCACTGCCTACCTTCTACTCCCCTGCCTCCACTACCTACCTCCTACACCCCTGCCTCCACTACCTACCTTCTACTGCCTGCCTGCAGTACCTACCTCGCAATCCCCTGCCTCCACTACCTACCTCCCAGACCTGTGCCTCCACTACCTACCTTCTACTCCCCTGCCTCCACTACCTATATTCTAGACCCCTGCCTCACTACCTACCTTCTTCTCCCCCTGCCTCCACTGCCTACCACCCACTCCCCTGCCTCCACTACCTACCTCCCACTCCCCTGCCTCCACTACATACCTTCTACACTCCTGCCTCCACTACCTGCCTTCTACTCCCCTGCCACCAATACCTACCTCCCACTCACCTGTCTCCACTACCTACCTCACACTGCCCTGCCTCCAATACCTACCTCCCACTCTCCTGCCTCCACTACCTACCACCCACTCCCTGGCCTCCACTGCCTACCTTCTACTCCCCCGCCTCCACTACCTACCTCCCACTCTCCTGCTTCCACTACCTACCTCCCACTCCGCTGCCTCCACTACATACCTCCCACTCCCCTGCCTCCACTACCTACCACCCACTCCCCTGCCTCCACTACCTATCTCCCACTCCCCTGCCTCCACTACCTACCTGCCACTCCCCCTGCCACCACTACCTACCTCCCACTCCCCTGCCTCCACTACCTACCTCCCACTCCCCTGCCTCGACTACCTACCTCCCACTCCCCTGCCTCCACTACCTACCTCCCACTCACCTGCCTCCACTACCCACCTCCCAATTCCCTGCCTCCACTACCTACCTCAATTCCCCTGCCTCCAATACCTACCTTCTAATTCCCTGCCTCGACTACCTACCTCCCACTCCCCCTGCCTCCACTACCTACCTCCCACTCCCCTGCCTCCACTACCTACCTCCCACTCCCCTGCCTCCAGTACCTACCTCCCACTCCCCTGCCTCCACTACGTACCTCCCACTCCCCTGCCTCCACTACCTACCTCCCACTCCCCTGCCTCCACTACCTACCTCCCAATCACCTGCCTCCACTACCGACCTCCCAATCCCCTGCCTCCACTACCTACCTCAATTCCCCTGCCACCAATACCTACCTTCTACTTCCCTGCCTCGACTCCCTACCTCCCACTCCCCTGCCTCCACTACCTACCTCCCACTCCCGTGCCTCCACTACCTACCTCCCACTCTCCTGCCTCCACTACCTACCTCCCACTCCCCTGCCTCCATTACCTGCCTTCTACTCCCCTGCCTCGACTACCCACATCCCACTCCCCTGCCTCCACTACCTACCTTCTACTCACCGGCCTCCACTACCTACATCCAACTCCCCTGCCTCCACTACCTACCTTCAACTCCCCTGCCTCCACTGCCTACCTTCTACTCCCCTGCCTCCACTATCTACCGCACACGCCCCTGCATCCACTTCCTACCTCCTACTCCCCTGCCTCCACTACCTAACTCCCACTCCTCTGCCTCCACTAACCTCCTTACACTCCCCTGCCTCCACTACCTCCCACCTCCCTGCCTCCACTACCTAACTTCTACTCCCCTGCCTCCACTACCTACCTTCTACTCCCCTGCCTCCACTACCTATCTCCCACTCCCCTGCATCCACTACCTACCTCCAACGCCCCTGCCTCCACTACCTACCTCACATTTCCCTGCCTCCACTACCTACCTCACACTCCCCTGCATCCACTACCTACCTCCTACTCCCCTGCCTCCACTACCTAACTCCCACTACCCTACCTCCACCACCTATCTCCCACTCCCCTGCCTCCACTACATACCATCTACTCCGCTGCCTCCACTACCTACCTCCCACTCCCCAGCCTCCACTACCTACCTTCTACTCCACTGCCTCCACTAACTAACTCCCACTCCCCTGCCTCCGCTTCCTACCTCCCACTCCCCTGCATCCACTAACTACCTATTACTCCCCTGCCTCCACTACCTACCTCTCACTCCCCTGCCTCCAATACCTACCTTCGACTCCCCTGCCAACACTACCTACCTCTCACTCCCCTGCCACCACTGCCTACCTTCTACTCCCCTGCCTCCACTACCTACCTCCCAATCCCCTGCCTCCACTACCTACCTCCCACTCCCCTGCCTCCACTACCTACCTTCTACTCCCCTGCCTCCACTACCTACCTCCCACTCCCCTGCCTCCACTACCTACCTCCCACTCCCCTGCCTCCACTACCTAACTCCCACTCCCCTGCCTCCACTACCTACCTTCTACTCTCCTGCCTCCACTACCTACCTCCTACACCCCTGCCTCCACTACCTACCTTCTACTGCCTGCCTGCAGTACCTACCTCGCAATCCCCTGCCACCACTACCTACCTCCCAGACCTGTGCCTCCACTACCTACCTTCTACTCCCCCGCCTCCACTACCTATATTCTACTCCCCTGCCTCCACTGCCTACCACCCACTCCCCTGCCTCCACTTACTACCTCCCACTCCCCTGCCTCCACTACATACCTTCTACACCCCTGCCTCCACTGCCTACCTCCCACTCTCCTGCCTCCACTACCTACCTCCCACTCCCCTCCCTCCACTACCTTACTCCCACTCCCCTGCCTCCACTACCTATCTTCCTCTCCCCTGCCTCCACTACATACCTCCCACTCCCCTGCCTCCACTACCCACCTCCCACTCCCCTGCATCCACTACCTACCTCCTACCTACCTCCTCCTCCCCTGCCTCCACTACTTACCTCCTACTCCTCTGCCTCCACTACCTACCTTCTACTCCCCTGCCTCCACTGTCTACCTCCCACTCCCCTGCCTCCACTACCTACCTCCCACTCCCCTGCCTCCACTACCTACCTCCCACTCTCCTGCCTCCACTACCTACTTCCCACTCCCCTGCCTCCACTACCTACCTCCCACTCCCTTGTATCCACTACCTACCTTCTACTTCCCTGCCTCCACTACCTATCTCCCACTGCCCTGCCTCCACTACCTACCTTCAACTCCCCTGCCTCCACTACCTACCTCCCACTCCCCTGCCTCCACTACCTACCTCCCTCTCCCCTGCCTCCACTACCTACCTCCGACTCCCCTGCCTCCACTACCCACCTCCCACTCCCCTGCCTCCACTACCTACCTCCCACTCCCCTGCATCCACTACCTACCTCCTACCTACCTCCTACTCCCCTACCTCCACTACCTACCTTCTACTCCCCTGCCTCCACTGTCTACCTCCCACTCCGCTGCCTCCAGTACTTACCTCCCACTCCCCTGCCTCCAGTACCTACCTCCCATTCCCTT
This sequence comes from Isurus oxyrinchus, assembly GCA_026770705.1. NCBI lineage: Eukaryota > Metazoa > Chordata > Chondrichthyes > Lamniformes > Lamnidae > Isurus > Isurus oxyrinchus. The sequence continues at coordinate 174,526 of JANJGN010000129.1, forward strand.
GCCTCCACTACCTACCTCCTACTCCCCTGCCTCCACTACCTAACTCCCACTACCCTACCTCCACCACCTATCTCCCACTCCCCTGCCTCCACTACATACCATCTACTCCGCTGCCTCCACTACCTACCTCCCACTCCCCAGCCTCCACTACCTACCTTCTACTCCACTGCCTCCACTTCCTACCTCCCACTCCCCTGCATCCACTAACTACCTTCTACTCCCCTGCCTCCACTACCTACCTCTCACTCCCCTGCCTCCAATACCTACCCTCGACTCCCCTGCCAACACTACCTACCTCTCACTCCCCTGCCACCACTACCTACCTTCTACTCCCCTGCCTCGACTACCTACCTCCCACTGCCCTGCCTCCACTACCTACCTTCTACACCCCTGCTTCCACTACCTACCTCCCACTCCCCTGCCTCGACTACCTTCCTTCTACTCCCCTTGCCTCTACTACCTACTTCCCACTCCCCTGCCTCCACTACCTATCTTCTACTCACATGCCTCCACTACCTACCTCCCACTCCCCTGACTCCACTACCTACCTCCCACTCCCCTGCCTCCACTACCTACCTCCCACTCCCCTGCCTCCACTACCTACCTCCCACTCCCCTGCCTCCACTACCTACCTCCCACTCCCCTGCCTCCACTACCTAACTCCCACTCCCCTGCCTCCACTACCTACCTTCTACACCCCTGCCTCCACTACCTACCTTCTACTCCCGTGCCTCCACTACCTACCATCTACTCCCGTACCTCCACTACCTACCTTCTACACCCCTGTCTCCACTACCTACCTTCTATTCCACTGCCTCCACTACCTACCTCCCAATCCTCTGCCGCCACTACCTTCCTTCTACTCCCCTGCCTCCAATACCGACCTTCTACTCCCGTGCCTCCACTACCTACCTTCTTGTCCCCTGCCTCCACTACCTACATTCTACTCCCCTGCCTCCACTACCTACCCCCCACTCCCCTGCCGCCAATACCTTCCTTCTACTCCCCTGCTTCCACTACCTACCTCCCACACCAGTGCCTCAACGACCTACATCCCAATCCCCTGCCTCCACAACCTACCTTCTACTCACCTGCCTCCACTACCTACATCCAACTCCCCTGCCTCCACTACCTACCTTCAACTCCCCTGCCTCCACTGCCTACCTTCTACTCCCCTGCCTCCACTATCTACCGCACACTCCCCTGCATCCACTTCCTACCTCCTACTCCCCTGCCTCCACTACCTATCTCCCACTCCCTGCCTCCACTACCTCCCACCTCCCTGCCTCCACTACCTAACTTCTACTCCCCTGCCTCCACTACCTACCTTCTACTCCCCTGCCTCCACTACCTATCTCCCACTCCCCTGCATCCACTACCTACCTCCAACGCCCCTGCCTCCAATACCTACCTCATACTCCCCTGCATCCACTACCTACCTCCCAATCCCCTGCCTCCACTATCTAACTCCCACTACCCTACCTCCACCACCTATCTCCCACTCCCCTGCCTCCACTACATACAATCTACTCCGCTGCCTCCACTACCTACCTCCCACTCCCCAGCCTCCACTACCTACCTTCTACTCCACTGCCTCCACTAACTAACTCCCACTCCCCTGCCTCCACTTCCTACCTCCCACTCCCCTGCATCCACTAACTACCTTCAACTCCCCTGCCTCCAATACCTACCTCTCACTCCCCTGCCTCCAATACCTACCTTCGACTCCCCTGCCTCCACTACCTACCTCTCACTCCCCTGCCACCACTACCTACCTTCTACTCCCCTGCCTCGACTACCTACCTCCCAATGCCCTGCCTCCCCTACCTACCTTCTACACCCCTGTCTCCACTAACTACCTCCCACTCCCCTGCCTCCACTACCTACCTTCTACTCCCCTGCCTCTACTACCTACCTCCCAATCCCCTGCCTCCACTGCCTACCTTCTACTCACATGCCTCCACTACCTACCTCCCACTCCCCTGCCTCCACTACCTACCTCCCACTCCCCTTCCTCCAGTACCTATCTCCCATTCCCCTGCCTCCACTACCTACCTTCTACTCCCCTGCCTCCACTACCTACCTCCAACTCCCCTGCCTCAACTACCTACCTTCTACTCCACTGCCTCGACTACCTACCACCCACTCCCCTGCCTCCACTACCTACCTCCAACTCCCCTGCCTCCACTACCTACCTTCTACTCCCCTGCCTCGACTAACTACCTCCCACTCCCCTGCCTCCACTATCTACCTCCCATTCCCCTGCCTCCACTACCTACCTCCTACTCCCCTGCCTCCACTAACTACCTTCTACTTCCCTGCCTCCACTACCTACCTCCCACTCCACTGCCTCCACTACCTACCTCCCACTCCCCTGCCTCCGCTACCTACCTCCCACTCTCCTGCCTCCACTACCTACTTCCCACTACCCTGCCTCCACTATCTACCTCCCACTCCCTTGTATCCACTACCTACCTTCAACGTCCCTGCCTCCACTACCTACCTCTCACTGCCCTGCCTCCACTACCTACCTTCAACTCCCCTGCCTCCACAACCTACCTCCCACTCCACTGCCTCCACTACCTACCTCCCTCTGCCCTGCCTCCACTACCTACCTCCCACTCCACTGCCTCCACTACCCACCTCCCACTCCCCTGCCTCCACTACCTACATCACACTCCCTACCTCCACTACCTACCTCCCACGCCCCTGCCTCCCCTACCTACCTTCTACTCCCCTGCCTGCACAACCTACCTCCCACTCCCCTGCCTCCACTACCTACCTCACTCTCCCCTGCCTCCAATTCCTACCTTCTAATCCCCTGCCTCCACTACCTACCTTCTAGTCCCCTGCCTCCACTACCTACCTTCTACTCCCCTGCCTCCACTACCTACCTCCTACACCCCTGCCTCCAGTACCTACCTTCTACTGCCTGCCTGCAGTACCTACCTTGCAATCCCCTGCCTCCACTACCTACCTCCCAGACCTGTGCCTCCACTACCTACCTTCTACTCCCCTGCCTCCACTACCTATATTCTAGTCCCCTGCCTCACTACCTACCTTCTACTCCCCTGCCTCCACTGCCTACCACCCACTCCCCTGCCTCCACTTACTACCTCCCACTCCCCTGCCTCCACTACATACCTTCTACACCCCTGCCTCCACATCTGCCTTCTAATCCCCTGCCACCACTACCTACCTCCCACTCACCTGTCTCCACTACCTACCTCACACTCCCCTGCCTCCACTACATACCTTCTACACCCCTGCCTCCACTACCTGCCTTCTAATCCCCTGCCACCACTGCCTACCTCCCACTCACCTGTCTCCACTACTTACCTCGCACTCTCCTGCCTCCACTACCTACCACCCACTCCCTGGCCTCCACTGCCTACCTTCTACTCCCCCGCCTCCACTACCTACCTCCCACTCTCCTGCCTCCACTACCTGCCTCCCACTCCGCTGCCTCCACTACATACCTCCCACTCCCCTGCCTCCACTACCTACCTCAATTCCCCTGCCTCCAATACCTACCTTCTACTTCCCTGCCTCGACTACCTACCTCCCACTCCCCTGCCTCCACTACCTACCTCCCACTCCCCTGCCTCCACTACCTACCTCCCACTTCACTGCCTCCACTACCTAGCTCCCACTCCCCTGCCACCACTACCTACCTCCCACTCCCCTGCCTCCACTACATACCTCCGACTCCCCTGCCTCCACGACCTACCTCCCACTCCCCTGCCTCCACTACCTACCTCCCACTCACCTGCCTCCACTACCTACCTCCCAATCCCCTGCCTCCACTACCTACCTCAATTCCCTGCCTCCAATACCTACCTTCTACTTCCCTGCCTCGACTACCTACCTCCCACTCCCCTGCCTCCACTACCTACCTCCCACTCCCCTGCCTCCACTACCTACCTCCCACTCCCCTGCCTCCACTACCTACCTCCCACTCCCCTGCCTCCACTACCTACCTCCCACTCCCCTGCCTCCACTACCTACCTCCCACTCACCTGCCTCCCCTACCTACCTCCCAATCCCCTGCCTCCACTACCTACCTCAATTCCCCTGCCTCCAATACCTACCTTCTACTTCCCTGACTCGACTACCTACCTCCCACTCCCCTGCCTCCACTACCTACCTCCCACTCCCCTGCCTCCACTACCTACCTCCCACTCCCCTGCCTCCACTACCTACCTCCCACTCCCCTGCCTCCACTACCTACCTCCCACTCCCCTGCCTCCATTACCTGCCTTCTACTCCGCTGCCTCCAGTACCCACATCCCACTCCCCTGCCTCCACTACCCACCTCCGACTCCGCTGCCTCCACTGCCTACCTCCCACTCCCCTGCCTCCACTACCTACCTCCCACTCCCCTGCCTCCACTACCTACCTCCCACTCCCCTGCCTCCACTACCTACCTCCCTCTCCCCTGCCTCCACTACCTACCTCCCACTCCCCTGCCTCCACTACCCACCTCCCACTCCCTTGCCTCCACTACCTACCTCCCACTCCCCTGCATCCACTACCTACCTCCTACCTACCTCCTCCTCCCCTGCCTCCACTACTTATCTCCTACTCCTCTGCCTCCACTACCTACCTTCTACTCCCCTGCCTCCACTGTCTACCTCCCACTCCCCTGCCTCCACTACCTACCTCCCACTCCCCTGCCTCCACTACCTACCTCCCACTCTCCTGCCTCCACTACCTACTTCCCACTCCCCTGCCTCCACTACCTACCTCCCACTCCCTTGTATCCACTACCTACCTTCTACTTCCCTGCCTCCACTACCTACCTCCCACTGCCCTGCCTCCACTACCTACCTTCAACTCCACTGCCTCCACTACCTACCTCCCACTCCCCTGCCTCCACTACCTACCTCCCTCTCCCCTGCCTCCACTACCCACCTCCCACTCCCCTGCCTCCACTACCTACTTCCCACTCCCCTGCATCCACTACCTACCTCCTACCTACCTCCTACTCCCCAACCTCCACTACCTACCTTCTACTCCCCTGCCTCCACTGTCTACCTCCCACTCCCCTGCCTCCAGTACTTACCTCCCACTCCCCTGCCTCCACTACCTACCTCCCACTCCCCTGCCTCCACTACCTACCTCCCACTCACCTGCCTCCAGTACCTACCTCCCAATCCCCTGCCTCCACTACCTACCTCAATTCCCCTGCCTCCAATACCTACCTTCTACTTCCCTGCCTCGACTACCTACCTCCCACTCCCCTGCCTCCACTACCTACCTCCCACTCCCCTGACTCCACTACCTACCTCCCACTCCCCTGCCTCCATTACCTGCCTTCTACTCCCCTCCCTCCACTACCCACATCCCACTCCCCTGCCTCCACTCCCAACCTCCGACTCCGCTGCCTCCACTGCCTACCTCCCACTCCCCTGCCTCCACTACCTACCTCCCACTCCCCTGCCTCCACTACCTACCTCCCACTCCCCTGCCTCCACTACCTACCTCCCTCTCCCCTGCCTCCACTACCTACCTCCCACTCCCCTGCCTCCACTACCCACCTCCCACTCCCCTGCCTCCACTACCTACCTCCCACTCCCCTGCATCCACTACCTACCTCCTACCTACCTCCTCCTCCCCTGCCTCCACTACTTACCTCCTACTCCTCTGCCTCCACTACCTACCTTCTACTCCCCTGCCTCCACTGTCTACCTCCCACTCCCCTGCCTCCACTACCTACCTCCCACTCCCCTGCCTCCACTACCTACCTCCCACTCTCCTGCCTCCACTACCTACTTCCCACTCCCCTGCCTCCACTACCTACCTCCCACTCCCTTGTATCCACTACCTACCTTCTACTTCCCTGCCTCCACTACCTACCTCCCACACCCCTGCCTCCACTACCTACCTTCAACTCCCCTGCCTCCACTACCTACCTCCCACTCCCCTGCCTCCACTACCTACCTCCCTCTCCCCTGCCTCCACTACCTACCTCCCACTCCCCTGCCTCCACTACCCACCTCCCACTCCCCTGCCTCCACTACCTACCTCCCACTCCCCTGCATCCACTACCTACCTCCTACCTACCTCCTACTCCCCAACCTCCACTAACTACCTTCTACTTCCCTGCCTCCACTACCTACCTCCCACTCCCCTGCCTCCACTACCTACCTCCCACTCCCCTGCCTCCACTACCTACCTCCCACTCTCCTGCCTCCACTGCCTACTTCCCACTCCCCTGCCTCCACTACCTACCTCCCACTCCCTTGTATCCACTACCTACCTTCAACTCCCCTGCCTCCACTGCCTACCTTCTACTCCCCTGCCTCCACTATCTACCGCACACTCCCCTGCATCCACTTCCTACCTCCTACTCCCCTGCCTCCACTACCTATCTCCCACTCCCCTGCCTCCACTAACTACCTTATCCTCCCCTGCCTCCACTACCTCCCACCTCCCTGCCTCCACTACCTAACTTCTACTCCCCTGCCTCCACTACCTACCTTCTACTCCCCTGCCTCCACTACCTATCTCCCACTCCCCTGCATCCACTACCTGCCTCCAACGCCCCTGCCTCCACTACCTACCTCACATTTCCCTGCCTCCACTACCTACCTCACACTCCCCTGCATCCACTACCTACCTCCTACTCCCCTGCCTCCACTACCTACCTCACGCTCCCCTGCATCCACTACCTACCTCCCACTCCCCTGCCTCCACTATCTAACTCCCACTACCCTACCTCCACCACCTATCTCCCACTCCCCTGCCTCAACTACATACCATCTACTCCGCTGCCTCCACTACCTACCTCCCACTCCCCAGCCTCCACTACCTACCTTCTACTCCACTGCCTCCACTAACTAACTCCCACTCCCCTGCCTCCACTTCCTACCTCCCACTCCCCTGCATCCACTAACTACCTTCTACTCCCCTGCCTCCACTACCTACCTCTCACTCCCCTGCCTCCAATACCTACCTTCTACACCCCTGCCTCCACTACCTACCTCCCACTGCCCTGCCTCCACTACCTACCTTCGACTCCCCTGCCTCCACTACCTACCTCCCACTCCCCTGCTTCCACTACCTACCTCCCAATCCCCTGCCTCAACTACCTATCTTCTACTCCCCTGCCTCCACTACCTACATCACACTCCCTGCCTCCACTACATACCTCCCACTCCCCTGCCTCCACTTCCTACCTCCCACTCCCCTGTCTCCACTACCAACCTTCTACTCCTCTGCCTCCACTACATGCCTTCTACTCCCCTGCCTCCACTACCTACCTCTCACTCCCCTGCCTCCACTACCTACCTTCTACTCCCCTGCCTCCACTACCTTCCTCCCACTCCCCTGCCTCCACTACCTACCTCCCACTTCCATGCCTCCACTACCTACTTCCCACTCCCCTGCCTCCACTACCTACCTCCCACTCCCCTGCCTCCTCTACCTACCTTCTACTCCCCTGCCTCCACTACCTACCTCCCACTCCCCTGCCTCCACTACCTACCTTCTACTCCCCTGCCTCCACTACCTACCTCCCACTCCCCTGCCTTCACTACCTACCTTCTACTCCCCCGCCTCCACTACCTATCTCTCACTCCCCTGCCTCCACTACCTACCTTCTACTCCCCTGCCTCCACTACCTACCTCCCACTCCCCTGCCTCCACTCCCTACCTCCCACTCCGCTGCCTCCACTACCTACCTCCCACTTCCATGCCTCCACTACCTACCTCCCACTCCCCTGCCTCCACTACCTACCTTCTACTCCCCTGCCTCCACTACCTGCCTCCCACTCCCCTGCCTCCATTACCTACCTCCCACCCTCCTGCCTCCACTACCTTCTACTCCCCTTCCTCCACTGCCTACCTCCCACCTCCCTGCCTCACCTCCCACTCCCGTGCCTCCCCTCCCACTCCCCTCTGCTTTCCTGATGCCCTGGGTTATGTCCTTTTTGTTGAGTGTGTTAGGGGGGATACAGTATGAATTTGTTGAAAGGTAATTACTCAGAATCTCCAGACGGTCAGTGCTATCAAGTACATTTACCGTTAAAGTTTACCAGATGAACCCAGCACACCCTTAGGTCCTGCAGTCAGCAGAAAGATTCTGGGAACTCGGCTGGAGATGGAGGATAAAATCAATTTAGATTAAGTGTACTCGTCAACAGATAAGGAAAGGACAGTTGGTCCCAGCTTAGAAATGGGGAGAAGGCTCTGCCTGGGTGAAAGGAGGTGTATGTACCTAGAACCAGAGATATCTGTTTAATGTAAACCTATATGCTGATAAGATTGGAATCTGAACAATGTCCTTGTCTGTGATCAGTGGTGTATATACTTGTAATTTGACAGAATGCTACCTCAAGCTGCTTTGAGGTGGTTCTCTCCTTGCAATTTCTCGAATAAACCATCGTGACCTGTCCTTGAGCTGTCTGTGGTTTGTTTGTCAAAGATACCACAACAAGTGTGTTTTCCTCTTCATCTTCACTGGACCTAAAACCTGAAACTTGCTCTCCATTCCCAGTTGGAGACTTCCTTCTGGGCAGGTGCTACCCAGTCTTCCTTGGCAGCCTTGCCCCCTGCTTTTCTGCCCGAATGATGTCGGGGGTGCTGACCCTATTCAAAGCTCAGGTGCCCACTCTCCCTGTGCAGTACCAAGAGCACCCACTCACCAAGTCTTTCCTTTGCCCTCCTGGCCCTTTTAGTTTGTTGGGTGTTGCCCTGGGTCAGCATGGCTGCCTCCCTATAGAAACATAGAAACTAGGAGTAGGAGGAGGCCATTCGGCCCTTCGAGCCTGCTCCGCCATTCATTATGATCATGGCTGATCATCCAACTCAATAGCCTGCTCCCGCTTTCTCCCCATATCCTTTGATCCCCTTCGCCCCAAGAGCTATATCTAACTCCTTGGAAACATACAATGTTTTGGCCTCAACTACTTTCTGTGGTAGTGAATTCCACATGTTCACCACTCTCTGGGTGAAGAACTTTCTCCAAACTGTGCATTCCTGATCCTTTAGAAACTTAAGGTTCCAGCCTTGACAAGCTTTTAATTGACTTTGACTGGGAAGGGAGTGGGATTCCTTCCCTGTCCTGGGAGGGCCAGGGTCAGCACCTGGAAAGAAACCCGATGGTGGGGCGGGGGCGGGGGGGGGGGGGGGTGGGGGGGCGGGGGGGGGTGCGGGGGGGGGGCGGGGGGGGCGGGTGCGGGGGGGGGCGGGCGGGGGCGGGGGGGGGCGGGCGGGGGCGGGGGCGGGCGGGGGGGGCGGGTGCGGGGGGGGGGCGGGGGGGGCGGGGGCGGGGGGGGGCGGGGGGGGCGGGGGGGGCGGGGGGGCGGGCGGGGGCGGGCGGGGCGGGGGCGGGGGCGGGGGGCGGGGGGGGGCGGGCGGGGCGGGGGCGGGCGGGGGGTGGGTTCTGGTATTTTCAGGGCTTCCCCACCACATATTCACCACTTTCATTCCAGATTTATTTAATGAACTGGATTTAAATTCTCAGCGACTGTGATGGGATTTGAACACACATTCTCTAGATCATTAGCTGTCCTGGGACAGGTCGATTGCTGAGGATATGGTCAAGTAGAATTTTCCTGCTGAAAAGAGTTTGCAGTTCTCCTGATGGCAGGCTGGGTATCCCACTGACCAGTGACGTGAATCCTATTTGCATTCATTACCATCTCATGAATGCTCATTAACTCTGTTGCGTGCCGGAATAATAAGCCACCTTCTGACCCTGCGTCATGCCAGTGGGAAATCACGCCAGTCACACCCAGAAAGGAGTGGCATGCAGCGGTCAAACCTCACTTTGCTGGCGAATTCCAGGTGAGTAGCCACTGCACTGTGCCAGTCTCGTTACGATGCCAGTGGAATGCCACACTGCTGGGGGTGGAGGGCTGGTGTCCTCCCAGCAGGTATCTCCCCACAATCCTGAAGGACACCATGGTGCAGCGGTGCTCAGGCAGGGCTGAACACTCAGAGACCAGCATTTCAACCAATGGCGGGGGTGGAAGTGTGGGTGGGAAAGGAAAACAGATACGTGGGGTCCTAAGGGGCAGGAAGGCATTGCAAGGGGCTGACAGAGATGGGGAGCGATGGCAGGCAGAGGGGAGACTGAGGGCTGGGGAGCTGAAAGCTGAAGTGCTGACAAACAGGGGGATACCACGTGTATGAATGGGAGACGGTAGAGGACGCACACACTCCGGAATAGGAAAGGTGGAGGGGCAGGGAGGGGTATTAATGTGGGTCTGACTGAGACTAATGATGGGGTGGGTTGGGAAGGGAGTCAGGGTAGTGTTCAGCAATGAGGAACATATTGGCCTGGGGCCAGCAGGTCAGAGTCAGAGAGTAGAGACAGACCTCGGGCTGTCAGTCAGGAGCGAGGGAGTCGAGAGTGAGAGTGTGCGGTCTGCCCTGGGCTGCAGCAGGCCATGCTGCAGGGTTATACATGGCACACATGTTGTTCTCCCATTCCAGGGAGGGGCAGGGGCTGTGTGTTCAATTGGGATAATGCACAGATTGGTGTGTGGGCTATCTTCACAGTCCATGTCCATTGGCTTGTCTGGCTCTTTATTGGTCTGCAGACAGGATTGTAATGGTTATGGGAGGCATCTGCAGCCTGTATTGGGGAAAGGGTTATAGAGGAAGGGTATGTGAAGCTGAGTGGGGGTGTGGTGGGGGAGGGGTCTTGTCTGTAGGTGTATGTGTGGTGGACTGCGAAATTCTGCACAGGTCCTCTGTGGACCTCTGGATCGATCCACAGGCAAAGCATTTGGCCACAGCGGTGACCTTCAGGACCACTGGCAGGGGAGAGCCTCCCACTCCACAGGGCATTAGCTCCTCCTGAAGAATGTGGCAGATGTGATCCAGCAGAGCTCAGGACATGTGCAGATGTGCACAGCAATGTCTCAGTCATCTATAAATAGGAGTCTTCCTCAGTAGACCCTTGGTGTAGTGAGCTACCTTCATGGTCTGGGACTCTTCTCCTGATCCTGATGTTGTCACTGTGGCTCCCCTGCACCATGAATAATGGATAAGAACATTGTAATGGTCTCTTGTGGTTTCTGGCCTCCTGGCCTTGTTGCTGCTGCAGCCTTGTATCTGAGGCGCTCACATACACACTGAGGTGACCAAGATGTCATCCCTGAGACCTCACATCTGAATCCCACAGAGTTTGAAGGAGGTTTGAATGACATGTGCCACCTGAGCTCACTCAGTGCCCCAATCTCAGGTTTGTCATATTCATTGACAATAAGTTGCTCACAGTTAATGACTTCTCAATGAGGGCTCCCTCCTTTTTCTCAGCTCTGACTCTTTGAATCTTATGGCACCAACAAGATAGAGGGCAGCCCCTGAAAGGGCCCCTTACTCCAATAGTGTGCTCCTCCTGCACAGCCTCAGACCCCTCCGGTGCAGAGTCACATCTACTTTCGATTTAAAACTGCATCTTTACTTGGAGAGTGCAAGATGATGATTCTCCACAATGGCTTCAAGACCCAGCTTCGACACTCCCACTCTCACTGTCCACATTTCAGAGGTGTTGAGTAATAGTTTGGCACTTTCCCAGTTTCCAAGCAGATTAAAGCAGGAAACACCTGAGCCCAACAAAATAAGAGACATCTCAAGTTGTGCTGGATAAGCTTTCTTGATTCCTGCCGTGTCACCGGTGTAAGCTTTCCTCGGTAGCTTTGGTTTATGCAAGGAAGATCAACCAGTGAGCCTTTGCTAGGATTGAACACATCGGCAATTAAACAAGGACAGAACCAGGTTGCATGGTGATACTTCAATTGCCCAATGGCGCTTGTTGCCAGGGTGACCAACTAAGAATAAAAATTGAGGGAGGGGCACTTGCACCATGCGAGGGAGAGCAGGGACCAAGCCTGAGGGAGTGAAATGCCCAGGAGGGTAAGGGGATTGTGAGAGGGGGAACACCCTCCCTCTGTTAGGAACTTTAGCATTTTGCACCTTGAGCTAATGTTTTCTGGTGAATTCTTTTTCCCTATTTTCATCGAAACGGGTTCTTCATTCAAGACTTGAAATTCTGGAAAAGATTCCCTCTTCCCATAAGAATTGCTGTTTTACATGGTTAAAGGATGCTGAAATCATTTTGATTTATTTGGACAACCTGGATTCATATGTTGATAATAACTCTGTAATTCCCTGTGAATTACTCCTGAGCGTTGTTTTGCAGCCACCATCCAGTATAACCCATTTGCTTACATTTTCAAAGATACATAATTTGTGTTGATTTTTTAATTCAGCTACTGCATTACCAGTACTGATTTATTACTGATACATTACTGATTTCCAGGTTTTCAACCAAGTTAAGTCAGTGGGTCTGGGGTAATGCACATGAAGCATACTTAAGGGGACATTCCTAACATGCAATTTAACTGAGTTTGAAGTTAGGAGCCAGAGCAAAGCAGATACCAAAATGGAATCCAGTAGATCCAAGGCTCTGCCTTGTCACAGCAATGCCTCCCTGGACATGTTATTGGGGACTGTGTGGACCTGGGGTGCAGGGATGGTCTGTTCCCGAGTGATGGGAGGAGGAGGCTAGCTAGGGAGGCAAGGAAGGTGTGGCTGAGGTGGTAGAAGACATCTGTAATGCGAAGCTGTCCACCTAGATATAATGCAGGAAGTCTAAGGACATAAAAAGGAGCAGGAATTGGTCAATCAGCACATTGGACCTGCTCTATCATTCAATAAGGGTATGCAAATTTTGGACCCCAACACCATTTTCAGCCCAATTCCCATATCCCTCAAGTCCTTTAGATTCCAGGCATCTATCAATCTCAGTCTTTACTATATTAAATGACTGAATATATCCAACCTTCTGAGGCTGAGAATTGCAAAAATTGATAGCTTATCTCAGTCCTAAATGGCTGATTATCCTGAAACAGTACCTCTGTGTTCTAGGCTCTCTAAACAGGGGAAACTGCCCATTAGCATCTACCCAGTCAAATGAATTTTAGGTTTCAATGAAATTACCTCTCATTCTTCTAACCTCCAGAGAATATATACCCATATTCTACTCAATCCCGCCCCATAGGAAAACCCTCACATCCCAGGGATCTGTCTAGTTGAAGCCAATTGAAGCAGTTTTATGGTCTAAACAGGGCAGGGAGGTTGAGAGAAATGAATGGTGCATTCAACTGCCTGCTGACATACATATCACCCCATTTCCCTCACTCCATCCTCTTGAGCACATCACTGCTCACGCAAACTTATCATCCAGATAAACATTCCCCATTTGTCCATCAATCACTGACACTCACCCTCGTTCCTAAGCAATGACTTGTCCCTTCTCTCAGGCTCAATAACTCCTCTATTTAACACATCGATTGCTCTCACACATTAGAATTTTCTTCCCCTCCTTGCAGAAGAAAGCACAGAACAGGACAATGTGACAGAGGAGCAGAGGCCTTCCACCTGACAGCAAGTGTAGAAGAGCAGGCTCCTCAGCTGGATCCAGATGTTGAGCTTTGGGGCTTTGTTATGAACAGCAGTCCTTGTGATGAACTGACAGGTGCTCCAGAAATTTCAGGAAGAAACAGAATCGACTTTTGTGGAATTACAAGAGAAAACAAGATAGTGTTTGCTAAGTGATATAGTTGAACAAGGCTTTGAGAAGCTTACAATGATTCTGATAGAAGAATTTAAAAATAGTGTCCCTTTAGGAATAAGATCCAACCCGGAAGGTGATAAAGGGTGGAATCATCCCAGATTTGCACTAAGTACTGTAGCGGGTGGGAAAAAGAACGTTTTACCCGTCAGCCACAATGGTGAGTCTCACGCTGTATCATCCCATGCCTGATTAATAATTCATTCCCAGGAAACTCGCTGGGTCTCTGACCTCTCATTCACCTGCCCCACTGTCACCTCAGACCTTCAGTAAACCAGCGTCATATTTGACGGTCACCCCTGCACAGAGCTGGAACTCTTCAAAGGATAGGAAGCTGCTGGCAGGAAACATGCTGCCACCAAATTTAGTGACCACTCCCTCAAGTGCCATCAGGCTCATACCCTCTGGAGCTCATGTCCTCATCCTGTCCATGGCTCCGCTCATCACCCAAACATTCCGCACAGTGCCACGTGTCCCGCTCACACTCTCTCCATCTGGATTCATGCAGGATAATCCTGCTCACAACAGCAGGGAGAGGTCCCAGACCCGGGGTGGAGAGGCCCACATTAGGCCCCTCACTCACTGTGTGGAGCGTGTCATCGCACTGACTGTGCCTGTGGCAATGGTGAAGTCAGCTGTGAACATCCACATGAGGATCCTGCACCACATCATCCCCCTCTCAATGTAACTGTGAGTGCCTCTCTCTCCTGCTTTTGACTCTGCTGCCTTGCACTCATTATCTCTGGTTCACAGTCCAAGTGACCGACACCCTCAGCCAGCCAGTCCCTCAGCTCCATCCACATCCTCACCTCCAGCCAAGGGGACACCTCCTCCACTGAAGAGCTGGAAATAAGCAGCCTGGAAGACCCATCACAGTGCTTACCCACACCCTGCACCAGCGCAGAGACACACACCTCGGTGGGACCTAGATCTAGAGCAGGCTCGGGTTCACAATCTGGTGGTCACCACATGGACACGTGTCCACAGCAGGAGGAGGCAGGTTCAGCCGAACTCCCTGGCACTCGGAGGACTGCTGAGGAAGAGTTATCTGTGAGGCCCGAGTCAGATAATGAGCCTCTGGGTTTGGCCTTCCAATCATCATGGAGAGTCAGCAGAAAGTGGGAGAACATCACACAGACCTGTTGGAAGCCCTCAACAGAGTGTCACTCAAGTCGGAGAAGTGCGTCCGCCTGCTCTCTGAAGAAGTGGTGCCCACATATACACACACTGAGGTCTTCATGGGGATGATGGTGGATGCCAGGGAGAGCCTGGTCCAGCAGAATGTGCAGATGTGTGTATGCCTGCACTCTGTTGGGTAGCCATGGTTGAGTGCCGGCAGTGGCAATGTGAGAAGGAAAAATGGCACCTCACGGTCTCTCCAGGTGGTCCTTCCCCTCAAGATCTCAGGCCGGAGCCCTCGGCCACCCGAAGAGAGGAGGAGCAGCGCTGGACACCCCTGGGTCATCCATTCATCCAGAGGCTGTACTCTCCATCTGAGTCCCCTTTGCCTGTGACCCCCTCAACCTCATCCCCTGTCATCAGATAGGAGGTAGCTGGCCCACAGGAGGTCAGGCAAAGCAAGTCGGGGCCTTCAAGACCTCGACTCTTCAGAGGACCCATGCCGAAGTCATCAGAGGCAACAGGGCCAGCCATTGCACAGGCTGTCTCCACCCCTGCTGCGGATGTCAGGGCAGCACCTGGAAAAGGTGGTAGGCCTAGAAAAGTTAAGAATTTCTGATCACATGTGGTTGCGCAGGTGAACACACTTTTTGTCACTTTATAATCTGAAAATATATTCACTTTGACTGAGTAATGTGTAATGGTGTCTTTCAGCTTCATCGACAGGCTCCTCGAGTCCTCCCCCTGCAATCCCCCCCAGCAGCTGTTCAGGTGCACGCTGACCAACCATGAGTGATTCTGGAGGGAGAAGCCTGTGTGTGGGAAATTTGAAACAACTGCCACTACCTGTTTTGCAATTTGTATAAATGTTGAAATGCGTGCCCTGATTTCAGTAGTAATAAGACCACCAAGTCTGATAGGTTTCTACAAAACTGGGTTAAACCTTTATTGATAGAAGTGAATGACTTTATATAAATACATAAATCCACAAATTACTACGATGATAATTTCTAAACCATCTGATCAGTCTAACTCCCAGTTACACTTTTGTTAAGGCAAGAGTAAGACACATAGATTTTAAAAGACAGCAGGCAAAGAAACAAGATACCCTGAACAAATCAATTTCCAAGTGAGTTTTCTTAACTTCAGTCCTTTGAGGACAACAGCTTGAAGCAGAGATGCTGAAGGCTTTTCACACACTTGTAAGATCTTAAAAATGCCTTCCCTTACACACAGCCCTTGCTCCTTCTTTATACATATCTTTCTCTTTGAATGCAAATACCCATTGTTTCACTATGTCTTTGGACTTTATCTCCCTGATAATAAAAACATCTCATAGCACTAAGTTTTACCAGTAATCTTTGGGAAAAATAAAGACACCTAAACTTCACCTGGCCAAGTGACACATTTCACCCCTCCTTCGAAACCAACCTAATCTGGTCTATTTCAAAATGCAAATGTTCCCTTGACATCTATGATTCTAGACTTCCCCATGTTTATCTAATTAACATTTCAGACATAACCTCTCTTAGATCATAAGCACTCAGACTAGCTGGCTCTAATTTAATTAAATCACACAGACACCCCCTTCCCCCATTACTCTATTTTATAATAAATTCCAATAACATTATGAGAATTTTCAAAACAAAAACAGAATTACCTGGAAAAACTCAGCAGGTCTGGCAGCATCGGCGGAGAAGAAAAGAGTTGATATTTCAAGTCCTCATGACCCTTCGACAGAACTTATATCTTCTTGACATCTGCCCTTTCCCCTGCCCCAGTCATCCATGTACTTGCCCCCTGTTGGCCCCTGTTTGCCCCCCATCCCTGCCGCAGCATCATCCACCACCTCCTCACCGTCACCTCCCAACCTGAACCCTTGTCATTCCAGGATGTCCAGGTGAACGTGCACATTCTCCATCTTCTTGAGAATCTGACCACATCCACATTGATCTCTCCAACCTCCTCCTTCTCACCCCAGGGTCTGTGTCTGCTTCTGAGTCCCCACCCTTAATATCTCTTCTACTGCTACTGTCATGCACGTACTCTCCCACCCTTCCCGTTCACTCTGCCCCCTCTCATACTCACCATTCTCACCCTCACTTCACTCACCAGGAGGCAGTCATTGATTCCAGAGACCCCTCCTTTGCATACTTACATGGAAACCATGCTCCCACTCCACCCTTACTTCCTCCTGGACTCCTTCTCCCACTCCAAACTTCTTCCTCCCCTTGGACTCCTTCCCCCTTCCTCTCCCTAGTCTCCTCCTCCCCAACTCCTTCCTCTCCACGAAGTCCTGCCTCGCTTCCGACTCTTTCTCCCCTCCGAACTCCTTCCCTTTCACCTACCTCCCCAGTTGCTGCATTCTCCCCGTTACACCCTCCTCACCCATACTCCCTCCCCCCACACCTTCATTGACCCCCCTTCCAATCTCATCCCCCCAACACTGTCATTGACCCCCCCCCCCCCCTCCAACAACCTCACACCCCTCTACCTCACCCAGTTCACCTTCCCCTCCCAGTCACAGCCGGACCTTCCTCTCCCCCACCCTGACAATCATCCAAAGCAGCCCATGGCCAAGACACTGATTTCCTGAAACAGACCCCAGACATTGACAGTGACCTTCCACTTCCGTGAGCTGCTTCACAGCAGAGACATATCCACCAGAATCCACCCAGAATGTGATGCATGGGTTCCTCCAGGGTCCGGTACCTGTCAGGCTCCAGCATCATCTCCTGGGATGTCCACAATCTCAGCAAGGCCCTAAAGGTAAGTCCCAACTTCTGCATGTCACAGTTGTCAAGATGTGTTCTGGACCAGTGTGTTTTGCCGCTGATGTGGGCGGTAACTTGGACGTTGCGGGGGGGATGATTCTGACGAGCAGGGCTTAGAATTAGATGGAAATGTATTAAAATGACATTCCTGATGTGCAGCAGCTGGAAAGCTGGCCCACCATTGACAGCTGGAGCAGATGATCACAAATTGGTTTCACAATGGTGTAAAACCCATATTTAGCTTTCTCGCAATATTGTCCACTCACACATTGACACCTGAAGCCAACAGGGACGGAACATTCTGGCCAAAGTTTCTAAGGTAAGGGAGGCTGCAGTAATGGCAGATGACTGAGAAGTGACTCACAAGCATGGTAGCAACAGGCCTTTGTTTGGGAACTCCCCAGGAAAGCGACAATATGAGAAATCTGATCATTGTGGAATAAATGGCCCAGAGGAAGAGACAGGCACTGCTCAGAGTGGCAAGAGAGACAATCTGGAAAATAAGGTTGCTGAGTTTTTGCAGCATTTTCTGTTTTTGTATCTGGAAGATAAGTTTGATTCAAATGGACCAGCTTGTTATAGAAAAGGACATGTGAAGGCTGAATATTGGTAATTAAACAGCAGACTTGCAGCCTTTGTAAGGTTGTGTGGTGCCCCTCCAGAAATTCCTGTCCCAGTGAGGGAAGTTTATTAGAAGCCGACAGCTTCTCGTGTATTTACTACTAAAGTGGAAATGATGGAAATTTTCAGTTTAAAGGTGGAGTATCTTCATTCTTGTCTGGTGAAGCAGGGAAGTCAACTGTTATTCTTGGAGATACAGGATCAGCATAGTCACTAATATTGGCAGGTGAGGGAATTTATCTCCAGATAGTTCGCTAAATAAAAGCATATTAATATGGAGTATTGATGGAAATTGTTCACCTGTTCCTTTATATAGATTTATTAATTTAAAATGTGCCTCAGTCACAGGTCCAGTAATTGTTGGTGTTTATTCCTAAATGACCTATTAATGATGTTAATTTCAGATTCAGAAATGACTTGGTTGAGGATGAGGTGGTTTAGGGAAAGCCCCATTGAGGCTGTGAAACCAAAGTTTATACAGGAAAAGCTGAGTGATTTAAAGGAATCATTGGTTTGCTACAAAAATTAATGGGCAGGATATGTGAAGGTTGTTGGGAGGGGAGGGAGTGAAGTGAGCCGTGGATGGATTGCCCCCCCCATACTTCACTCCAGAAGCAAAATTGGCATAGAAATCAGCAACTCCGTGCCAGCCCACCCTGCAGCCATAACATGCTGCGAGCGGGTTGAATTGGGGCAGGGTGAGACTTCTGCCCCTCACAGGGACGAAGCTCTGCTCATGGGATCTGCAGGCCAATCGGATTGGCTGTCAGCTCCAGGAGTACCTGCAATGTCAAGGGAGCATGAGTGGGTGCTGCTGGGACTGCTACCAGGAACAAGAAGGTGGCCCATGGATTCTGGATACCAGGTGAGCCTAGGGTCACGGGCAGGGAGAGTCTGGGCAATTTTGCGAGGGGGTGGGGTAGATGGGGGTGGTGCGTTTAATAGAGCAGGAACATAGTAATGAAGTAGCTGCCCCCTGAAGATAGTACCCCCTTCCTTCCTGCCCTTTGAAAGCATTATTTTCGAAAAACAGCCTGACCACTCCCACCCCACAGGTTTATGGCTGGGCAACTTATTATGGGATCAATTGGCTTGTTAACAAACTCAATTGACCATAATTATTTATTTAAATATGGTGGGTGGGCAGGAAGGTGGGGGTGGGCAGGAAGGTGGGGGTGGGCAGGAAGGTGGGGGTGGGCAGGAAGGTGGGGGTGGGCAGGAAGGTGGGGGTGGGCAGGAAGGTGGGGGTGGGTAGGAAGGTGGGGGCGGGCAGGAAGGTAGGGGTGGGCAGGAAGGTGAGGGTGGGCAGGAAGGTGGGGGTGGGCAGGATGGTGGGGGTGGGTAGGATGGTGGGGGTGGGTAGGAAGGTGGGGGGCAGGAAGGTGGGGGTGGGCAGGAAGGTGGGGGTGGGTAGGAAGGTGGGGGTGGGCAGGAAGGTGGGGGAGGGCAGGAAGGTGGGGGTGGGCAGGAAGGTGGGGTTGGGTAGGAAGGTGGGGGTGGGCAGGAAGGTGGGCGTGGGCAGGAAGGTGGGGGTGGGCAGGAAGGTGGGGGTGGGTAGGAAGGTGGGGGCGGGCAGGAAGGTGGGGGCGGGCAGGAAGGTGGGGGCGGGCAGGAAGGTGGGGGCGGGCAGGAAGGTGGGGGTGGATAGGAAGGTGGGGGTGGGTAGGAAGGTGGGGGTGGGCAGGAAGGTGGATGTGGACAGGAAGGTGGGGGTGGGCAGGAAGGTGGGGGTGGGCAGGAAGGTGGGGTTGGGTAGGAAGGTGGGGGTGGGCAGGAAGGTGGGGGTGGGCAGGAAGGTGGGGGTGGGCAGGAAGGTGGGGGTGGGCAGGAAGGTGGGGGTGGGCAGGAAGGTGGGGGTGGGCAGGAAGGTGGGGTTGGGTAGGAAGGTGGGGGGCAGGAAGATGGGGTTGGGCAGGAAGGTGGGGGTGGGCAGGAAGGTGGGGGTGGGTAGGAAGGTGGGGGTGGGTAGGAAGGTGGGGGTGGGCAGGAAGGTGGGGGTGGGCAGGAAGGTGGGGGTGGGTAGGAAGGTGGGGGTGGGCAGGAAGGTGGGGGTGGGCAGGAAGGTGGGGGTGGGCAGGAAGGTGGGGGTGGGCAGGAAGGTGGGGGTGGGCAGGAAGGTGGGGGTGGGTAGGAAGGTGGGGGTGGGCAGGAAGGTGGGGGTGGGCAGGAAGGTGGGGGTGGGCAGGAAGGTGGGGGTGGGCAGGAAGGTGGGGGAGGGTAGGAAGGTGGGGGTGGGCACTCACCCTATTGGACAATTTGCCTGAAGGGGCCATGAAAATGCAGCCTAATGTTTTGACTAAAGATGTGTTCGAAAAGTCAGAAACTGGGCATGTTAATTTTAAAAGGACATTGGAACGTCAAGGCTGAAAAGGAAAAGTTCATGGCAGTTTGGAGGTGACTTAAAGCCGTCTGAATTATAAATGCAGAGATAACATGAACAGGGTGTGACAAAGCAGAGAGCAACAGTACTCAAAACTAATGC
The DNA here is from genome assembly GCA_026770705.1 of Isurus oxyrinchus. Lineage (NCBI taxonomy): Eukaryota > Metazoa > Chordata > Chondrichthyes > Lamniformes > Lamnidae > Isurus > Isurus oxyrinchus. Next base: position 195,113 of record JANJGN010000129.1, read on the forward strand.
TGGAACAAAGGAAAAGGAATGCTTTGAAGGAGAGTCAAAAAGCTGAATCCAGTGCTGCCTGTATTGAGCTACAAGGGAGGATGCATGTTCTTCAACAGAAATTCACACTTCACAATGAGGAGGCTATCGTTCTTGCTAAAACAAATTAAACAAAGTTTCAACACTAAGGGGGAAATGAAAGTAAAAAGAAATTAAGAAAATCTGTGTATGGAATAAAAAGGAGTATTGAGCTGTTTTAGTTGAACATCAAAATAACCTTAATGAAGGTCTTAAAGTAGCCGGGATTTTACTCGACAGATAAATGAACTCCTGGCACTAAAGGGGATTGTGCTAAACCAGTGACTCCTAGGAAAGAAAACCAAAGATTTAAATCATGGAAAAGAGCTTAACATTAAAAATAATCCGGAGTTTAATCAGAATGAAGTGAATTCAATTGTTATGAGGAACAATTTGGATATTTGGTTGATCGAATCTTTTTTCCAAGGCTTGGACATGAAGAAACATTAAGAAAATCCTGATGACCATTTAGTGTCTGGCTTTAAAGATGAACAAAGGGATTGCTGAATCCAGAGCATAATTCACATGACAGGAAATTCCTCCTTGGATCCCATTTCACAGCCTCCAGTACCCAGTTTACCAGCAATCATCAATATTGCTCTCAACAAAGTTAGCCAGACCAAAGAAATGATGAAACCTTTGGGCCTTTCATGAATATTGTTCCAAAGTCTAAACTGTGCACAATCCAATACAGGTCTTAAAAAACAACATGCAGAATGCAAAACAATCTTTCAGCCAAAAACATCGACAAGCCATACAGACTATGCAAAATGAGAAAGGAGATCTTTTCAAAAGGCAATTGAAAGAAAGTGAATCAACCAAGAGTAAGAGAAACTCTCATTTTCAATGGAGTTTGGAATCTAAGAACTCACACATGCAGTTAGTTGTTACAGGTTAATTCTTATAATGTTGCCAAGACAGAAAGTTTCATGGGGAAATGTGACAAAAGGGAAGAGAATGTTACCTGTACTGTGTGTAATAAATTAGTTGTTGGAATGTTTACAACGTTGTGATTTGTTATACTTTGACAAAAGTCAATATCATGATAATTATTTTTATTTTGATCAGCGGGTGTCATGAATGCTGAACTTTACCAGATGCTTCTGTTTTGAAATGTACCTTTAATTCAAAGTACACTAGAGAATTACAGGTAAACACCTCAGCTCAGAGACATGCCCATGTGATCTGTTTGCCATGGGGAGAGAAACTCAAACAGAAGCCCATTGAGGTAGGCCGGCAGTTTTAATAACTTTTCACAGACAAAAGACAACTGCTGCTTTGAGATGCAGAAACAGATGCTTTGACAGCTGCTGTCGGTCATGTCCAATTTCTGTTTAAAAGAAAGACCAAAGAACAGATTGGGTTCTTGACGATTTAAAGAATGCAGAGTTGCCATGGTGTGCATTGCTGGTGGTTATTATGTCCGGGAAAGCACGGGCTACTGTCGAGGGACTCTGGAGGTTTGGGCCTGGCATGGTGGGAACAACTGAACCTCTGCTGGAGAACTGGGAATGAATTACTCCTGTAATGCTGTATATCCGCCAGAAACATAGCACACAGGGAAAGGGTTTCATATTTTGGTTGCAATAATTAATTTGAAAGGACTTTTGTTTAGTTTGATGTATTAGCTGCCTGTTAATTAAATTATGATCTATGTTGATTTGAGTTTGTTTGTAAAAGTCTTAGAGCATGGAATCTTGTCCTTCAATTCTTTCCATTGTTGGTTGGGAAGTTCGTGTCTCTTCTTCAGGTTGTCAGTGTCTACAGTAATTGTAACAATGGCTATTTACAAATGCAAACTTCTCTTTGGATAATATTGAAATAAATGAAGTGCTAAAGGCCGTCACTTTGCTTGGCACTGAACATCTTGTTGAGTTAGACAAGCCTTGTTCCCAGATGTTCTACAGCTTCACCATTGCAGAGGTGCTGGGGTAGGTGTCTCGCTGACCCTGAAGACAATGGTGCAATTGGTCACAAATTCAGTTCATCAGACCACATCAAAAAAAAGACGTTACCCTGCAGACGATTTGGGACTTACTTCATGCCTCCCCGGCAGTGTTTGTAGGTGAAGGACAGCAACTAAATAAAACAAAACAAAGAAAATAATGCTTTTTTTCACTAATAACAAAAGCATTTTCTTTTTTAATGAAGATGTTTATTTTTATAGTCACTCTCTCTTCCAGAACAAATGATTGTTTGATACTTTACTCAATGTTCCTGCGCAATGCTGTTCGCAAATTGGCTGTCACGTGTCGATTGTGTGAATATCTCTGTGTGCCTGCATGTGCAGCCCTGTGTGTGTGTGTGTGTGTGTGTGTGTGTGTGCAGCTC